>OW121742.1:57699683-57984683 GCA_933228675.1 Stomorhina lunata
GAAAATTTCCTATAAATAGTCAATTTTCCGAAAATTTCCTATAAATAGTCAATTTTTCCGAAAATTTCCTATAAATAGTCAATTTTCCGAAAATTTCCTATAAATAGTCAATTTTCCGAAAATTTCCTATAAATAGTCAATTTTCCGAAAATTTCCTATGAATAATAAATTTTCAGAAAATTTCCTATATATAGTAAATTTTCGAAAAATTTCATATAAATAGTCAATTTTCCTATTAATAGCCAATTTTCAGAAAATTTCCTTATAAATAGTAAATTTTCCGAAAATTTCCTATAAATAGTAATTTTCCGAAAAATTTCCTTTAAATAGTCAATTTTCGGAAAATTTTCCTATAAATATAACTTTTTTGGGCATAGGGAATCTAAAGGTCGTTTAAGCGACCATAATTTTTATTTTTCATTTTTATTACTAACATTTAAGTATCCCATAATGTTCTTTTTACCCCTTCATTTCCAAACCACGTAAGTGTTAGCCATATCAGCTACCAATACTCATAAAATGAGAATAATGAACCTATAAACCCACGTTACGAGTATGTGTGTGTGTGTATTGTCAGAACAGTCATGTAATTGTTGCAAACAGATATTGTTTTTATTGCAATCCCATAATATTTGCTGCAAGTGAGCAAAGTCGTTATTATACAATATTTGTTATTGCTGATATAAAAAAAATAGTTCTCTATTACCGATATTATTATTCAATCGTAAATTTTCCATAAAAAAACTATATTTTTTAATATTTGTTCGTGATTGTTTTGTTTTTTATAAATATTTTTGAAATATTAAATTTTTTGTTAAACCCAGCGGAATTATGGGTAGTGATAACATATTACCTAGTAGATTACTTTGTAATGAGTACAATATATTGTGTGATTTTCTTGGTAGTAGTGCTACATGGCAAAATTTCTTGCTTAGAAAGATCATAAACCTCGACTTTAACTAAAAAAGCTTTAAAAGAAGTCCTTCTAGGTAATTCGAATAGTAAGGAGAGGATTTTTTATCTTATCAATTTGTTAGCAATAATTTTCCAATTTTTCTATATAAAAAATATTTAGAGAAAATTTTAGAAAATCGATCAATTTATAATTCATTTCATTTAAAATTTTAGATTAACTGTTTGAAACTCAGATTCTTCTTATGTTATTCTTGGCTCCCAGTGCAACATAGGGTTGGTTTTAAAACCCTAATATTCTATAACTTATTTGTACAGAGTTTGACTTATTCTTTGACAAAGCTTAACTTTTTTGCTGGGTACTTTTTTGCTGGATACTTAAAATTATTCAATATTTTAATAATTTTAAGTACTTTTGCGAATGTTCTATAACTAACAATTAAGTACACAAAAATCACATTAATACTAATGCATTGATGGACATTTCATCAAACAATTGTTTGCAAGCAACGCCTCCTTTTTCTTATGCTCTTTAGTTAAGCCGTTATTTTGATCAAATTTTGTTGTTTTTTCTTCCAGATACACTGCGAGATGTTGTGATGTTATATGAGATTATTTTTATGCTAATTATTTAATTCAGTTTTTATGTAAAAAAAATCAGTTTTTCAATAAAAAAATCAGTTTTTCTATGGAAAAAAAGTTGTTCTGTGCAAACAATAAGTTTTTCTATAGAAAGAATATGTTTTTCTGTAGAAGTTAAGTTAGAAGATAAGTTTTCTATAGAAAAAAAGTTTTTCTATAGAAGTAACAGTAATTTTATTTGTTTTTATAGAAAAAGTAATTTTTTTTATAGAAAAGTAAGTTTTTCCATAGAAAAGTAATTTTTTCTATAGAAAAGTAATTTTTTCTATAGAAAAGTAATTTTTTCTGTAGAAAAAGTAATTTTTTCTATAGAAAAATCAATTTTTTCTATAGAAAAAGTAATTTTTTCTATAATAAAAGTAATTTTTTCTATATTAAAATTAATTTTTTCTATAGAAAAGTAATTTTTTTACACAAAAAGTAATTTTTTCTATAGAAAAAGTAATTTGTTCTATAGAAAAAGTATTTTTTTTATTTATAAGAAACAGTATATTTTCTTATAATAATATAAGATATCTATAGAAAGATACATTTTTTCTATAGAAAACAAATAATTAATATTTGTTTACTAAAAATAACAAAAAAAAGTACAATACTCCTCCTCATGTTCATTCCTCGCTGGTTCGGCGGTAACTGAAATAAAACAGAAATAAACAACCAAATTTATAACGATTCGTGCTTCTGCCAGTGTATCCTCTCTTTCGCTCACAAATACAATCACATTTTCTTTTTGTCCATCAATGTACTAATGATATAATATTATTAATAATATATGATGAAACTTTTATAATAATACAATTAAAAAAATGAGAAAATAAAGTGTTGGTGTTGCTGTCGTAATCAAAATTCAAATCTCAAATTGTGTAATTTAAAAATATCAAACTCAGAGAGAGAGAGAAAAAATAGTTCATTATAATTATGACTAACATCATTATTACTTACTCATATTTTACAGTTTAAAAAAAGTACTGAAACACTTACCTAAAAAGAGAAAAAGAAAATAAAAAATTAATAATTTGATTTTAAATAGAGCAGAAATTAAGTAGAAAATATAAATTTTTTAATAAAAGGGTCAAAGGTCAAATAATGAAATATCTATAACAAGAAACTCCATAAAGTTTCTGAGCAACATTTTTAATAGAATTTGTTCTTTATTGCTTCATCAAAAGATTAACCCAAAAACAGGTTTAAAATCTTTAATCTTTGTTGAAAAGGTCAAAGGGCATATAAATGACTATTCATAGGAAATTTTCCAAAAATTGACTATTTATAGGAAATTTTCGGAATACTGACTATGAATAGCAAATTTTCTAAAAAAGTACTATTTATAGGAAGTTTTCTTAAAATTGACTTTTTAAAGGAAATTTTCTGAAAATTGACTATTCATAGGAAATTTTCGAAAAATTACTATTTATAGGTCATTTTTGGAAAATTGACTATTTATAGGAAATTTTCTTAATAAATTTTTGGAAAATTGACTATTTATAGGAAATTTTCTTAAAATTGACTATTAATAAGAAATTTTTGGAAAATTTATTATTTATAGGAAATTTTCTGAAAATTGACTATTTATAGGAAATTTTCAGAAAATTGACTATTTATAGGAAATTTTCTGAAAATTGACTATTTATAGGAAAATTTCGGAAAATTGACTATTTATAGGAAAATTTCGGAAAATTGACTATTTATAGTAAATTTTTTGAAAAATTGACTATTTATAGGATATTTTCGGAAAATTGATTATTTAAAGGAAATTTTCGGAAAATTGACTATTTATAGGAAATTTTCGGAAAATTTACTATTTATAGGAAATTTGTCAAAAATTATACTATTTATAGGAAATTTACGGAAAATTAATTATTTATAGGAAATTTTCTTAAAATTTACTATTTATAGGAAATTTTCGGAAAATTGATTATTTAAAGGAAATTTTCGGAAAATTGACTATTTATAGGAAATTTTCGGAAAATTGACTATTTATAGGAAATATTTGGAAAATTGACTATTTATAGGAAAATTTCGGAAAATTTACTTTTTATAGGAAATTTTGCGGAGAATTCACTATTTATAGGAAATTTTGCAGAAAATTTTCTATTTATAGGAAATTTTGCAGAAAATTTTCTATTTATAGGAAATTTTGCGGAAAATTTTCTATTTAAAGGAAATTTTCGGAAAATTGACTATTTATAGGAAATTTTCTGAAAATTGACTATTTATAGGAAATTTTCTGAAAATTGGCTATTCATAGGTAATTTTCTGAAAATTGATTTTTTATAGGAAATTTTCTGAAAATTGACTTTTTATAGGAAATTTTCTGAAAATTGACTTTTTATAGGAAATTTTCTGAAAATTGACTTTTTATAGGAAATTTTCTGAAAATTGACTTTTTATAGGAAATTTTCTGAAAATTGACTTTTTATAGAAAATTTTCTGAAAATTGACTTTTTATAGGAAATTTTCTGAAAATTGACTTTTTATAGGAAATTTTCTGAAAATTGACTTTTTATAGGAAATTTTCTGAAAATTGACTTTTTATAGGAAATTTTCTGAAAAATGACTTTATATAAGAAATTTTCTGAAAATTGATTTATTTTTTTTTTAAGAAATTTTCTGAAAATTGACTTGTTTTTAAGAAATTTTCTGAAAATTGACTTTTTTGTAAGAAATTTTCTGAAAATTGACTTTTTTGTAAGAAAGTTTCTGAAAATTCAGTATTTATAGGAAATTTTCTGAAAATTAGCTATTTATAATAATTTTCTGAAAATTTATAATTTTTCGGAAATTTTATTGAAAATTTACTATTTTATAGGAAATTTTCGGAAAATTGACTATTTATAGGAAATTTTGCAGAAAATTTTCTATTTATAGGAAATTTTGCGGAAAATTTTCTACTTAAAGGAAATTTTCGGAAAATTGACTATTTATAGGAAATTTTCTGAAAATTAGCTATTCATAGGTAATTTTCTGAAAATTGACTTTTTATAGGAAATTTTCTGAAAATTGACTTTTTATAGGAAATTTTCTGAAAATTGACTTTATATAAGAATTTTTCTGAAAATTGACTTTTTTAAGAAATTTTCTGAAAATTGACTTTTTTTTAAGAAATTTTCTGAAAATTGACTTTTTTAAGAAATTTTCTGAAAATTTACTTTTTTAAGAAATTTTCTGAAAATTGACTTTTTTTTAAGAAATTTTCTGAAAATTGAGTATTTATAGGAAATTTTCTGAAAATTAGCTATTTATAACAATTTTCTGAAAATTTATAATTTTTCGGAAATTTTATTGAAAATTTACTATTTTACAGGAAATTTTCGGAAAATTGACTATTTATAGGAAATTTTCTTAAAATTTACTTTGTTTTAAAAAATTTTCTGCAAATTTACTTTTTTTTAAGAAATTTTCTGAATATTTACTTTTTTTAAGAAATTTTCTAAAAATTTACTTTTTTTAAGAAATTTTCTGAAAATTGACTTTTTGTAGGAAATTTTCTGAAAATTTACTTTTTATTGAAAATTTTCTGAATATTGACTTTTTATAGGATGTTTTCTGAAAATTGACTATGTATAAACCATCATTTTAAAACCATTTTTATGCCGTTTATTTGTAATTAAAAACTTATGGCGATTGAATGTATGTATGTCAATGCCTTAGTAAATATTTTCTCGTTTTTTTCCAACATTTTATTTCCTAAACGTAGAATTTGTTTTCCATTTTATGGCACAAAGAAAAAATCATTAGAAAATTTTTTTCCAACTCATATGAATATTTATGTGTGTCCTTTTGCTAGAAAAAGCCCGAAGGGATATTTTAATAAAACTGAAAATAAAATAAGTTCTTTGAATTCTTTATATATCTTTGCCATTTCCTATGAATAGAAAGAACAAAAAGCTAATGAAAAGTATTAAAAATGTGACAAAGAAAAAAGGCAAAAAAAAAAGTTTATTTTATATCAAAAAGTTTATGAGCTTTTAGAAATTTAGCTAAAATTAGATTTATTTGCTAAAGAAGGGGAAGGTTTCTTAAAATGAGTAATATTTTATGAGTTTTTCTTTGAAAAGTTTATGATGGAAGGAAATTTTTTATATGACTTAAGGATAAAGAAAGTTTCAAAGAAGTTTTTAAAGGGAATTATTTAAGAAATAATTATTTAGGAAATATTCAAATTATATAAAATTTCGAAAAAAGCTTTAAAGGAAAGCTCAAATAAAGAAGTTTATTTGCTTTTAATCATATTCAGTCAGTTCTGAGGGCACTAAAAAGTTAATCGAAAAACTAATTATTTGATCACAGCAATCAATTGTATGGTTATAGGGATCAAATAATTAATTGACATTAACAAATTAGTATAAAGAAACTGCTTTTCCTATTTGGCCCCTTAACTTAATTATCATTTGATTATGTCAATCAAAGTTCTTTTAACAAAAATAAAAAAATACTAAAGCTAATAATTCGTTTAACTCATATAAAACTTAAGCTTATCCATTAAATTAACTTCAGTCTAGACTTAATATTAAGCAATGCCTTAAAGCATTTTTACGTTTTCCATTTAAATGACCCAATATCTGTTCGTTTTGCAAAAATATTATTCAAAAACCAAAACCAGGCATATTATTTTACATCATTTGCTAGGCAATTGCACAAAAAAAAACTTCGTTGCAAAATTTGTATTATTTTGCAACGATTGTAACGATGCAATAGATTTTGCAAAAATGCTTAGCTTAAGCTTTGGGAGCAAATAAAGCTGATTGCTTAAAAAGCTGGCCCACTTTTGCTTTTTATACTTTTTTTTCCTCTCGACTATTGTGTGTCTGTGTGAATGTGTGTTTGGAAAATGGTAAGCTCTAAACTTTTGTCCTCATTTCCCAATGAAATTTATACGTTTTTTTCTGCTTTTTATTTTTCTCTTATTTTAAATGGGTAACGGTAATAAAAATAATATTGCAGTAAATTTAACTGTAATAAAAGCATGCAACAGCATGTGGCTAAGGCATGAAAATGCATTACTTATGCCCAGTTAAATAACACTTATCCACAAAATTCAAGTTTTTTTCTGAAAATTTTCTGAAAATTTTCTGAAAATTTACCATTTGTAGGAAATTTTCTGAAAATTTAATATTTATAGGAAATTTTCTGAAAATTGAATACTTATAGGAAATTTTCGGAAAGTTGACTATTTATAGGAAATTTTCGTAAAATTTACTATTTATAGGAAATTTTTCGAAAATTGACTATTTATAGGAAATTTTTCGAAAATTGACTATTTATAGGAAGTTTTTCGAAAATTGACTATTTATAGGAAATTTTTCGAAAGTTGATTATTTGTAGGAAATTTTTCGAAAATTGACTATTTATAGGAATTTTTTCGAAAATTGACTATTTATAGGAAATTTTTCGAAAATTGACTATTTATAGGAAATTTTTCGAAAATTGACTATTTATAGGAAATTTTCTGAAAATTGACTATTTATAGAAAATTTTTTGAAAATTGAATATTTATAGGAAATTTTCGGAAAATTGACTATTTATAGGAAATTTTTCGAAAATTGACTATTTATAGGAAATTTTTCGAAAATTGATTATTTTTAGGAAATTTTTCGAAAATTGACTATTTATAGGAAATTTTTCGAAAATTGACTATTTATAGGAAATTTTTCGAAAATTGACTATTTATAGAAAATTTTTCGAAAATTGACTATTTATAGGAAATTTTTCGAAAATTGACTATTTATAGGAAATTTTTCGAAAATTGACTATTTATAGGAAATTTTTCGAAAATTGATTATTTTTAGGAAATTTTTCGAAAATTGACTATTAATAGGAAATTTTTCGAAAATTGACTATTTATAGGAAATTTTTCGAAAATTGACTATTTATAGGAAATTTTATGAAAATTGACTTTTTATAGGAAATTTTTCGAAAATTGACTATTTATAGGAAATTTTTCGAAAATTGACTATTTATAGGAAATTTTTCGAAAATTGACTATTTATAGGAAATTTTTCGAAAATTAACTATTTATAGGAAATTTTTCGAAAATTGACTATTTATAGGAAATTTTTCGAAAATTGACTATTTATAGGAAATTTTTCGAAAATTGACTATTTATAGGAAATTTTCTGAAAATTGACTATTTATAGAAAATTTTTTGAAAATTGAATATTTATAGGAAATTTTCGGAAAATTGAATATAGGAAATTTTTCGAAAATTGACTATTTATAGGAAATTTTTCGAAAATTGACTATTTATAGGAAATTTTCTGAAAATTGACTATTTATAGGAAATTTTCTGAAAATTGACTATTTATACAAAATTTTTTTAAAATTGAATATTTATAGGAAATTTTCGGAAAATTGACTATTTATAGGAAATTTTTCGAAAATTTACTATTTATAGGAAATTTTTCGAAAATTTACTATTTATAAGAAATTTTCTGAAAATTGACTATTTATAATAAATTTTCGGAAAATTTACTATTTATAAGAAATTTTCGGAAAATTGACTATTTATACGAAATTTTCTAAAAATTGCCTATTTATAGGAAATTTTTCGAAAATTGACTATTTATAGGAAATTTTTCGAAAATTGACTATTTATAGGAAATTTTTCGAAAATTGACTATTTATAGGAAATTTTTCGAAAATTGACTATCTATAGAAAATTTTTCGAAAATTGACTATTTAGAGGAAATTTTTCGAAAATTGACTATTTATAGGAAATTTTTCGAAAATTGACTATTTATAGGAAATTTTTCGAAAATTGACTATTGATAGGATATTTTCTGAAAATTTACTATTTATACAAAATTCACTATTTATAGGAAATTTTCTGGAAATTGACTATTTATAGGAAATTTTCTGAAAATTGACTATTTATAGGAAATTTTCGAAAAATTTACTATTTATAGGAAATTTTCGGAAAATTGACTATTTATAGGAAATTTTCGAAAAATTGACTATTTATAGGAAATTTTCGGAAAATTGACTTTTTATAGAAAATTTTCTGAAAATTTACTTTTTATAGGAAATTTCTTGAAATTGACTATTTATAGGAAATTTTCTAAAAATTGCCTATTTATAGAAATTTGGTAAAAATTCAGAATTTATAGGAAATTATCTGAAAATTGAATTGAATGTGGTGAACATTGACTATTTATAGTAAGCTTTGTTAAGCAAAAAATTTTCTTTATAAAGCTTTTAACAGAAAGTTTTCTATAGAAAGCTATGTTTAACACAAAGTTTTCTATAGAAAGCTTTGTTTAGCTCAAAGTTTTCTATAGAAAGCTTTGTATAACACAAAGTTTTCTATAGAAAGCTTCGGTTGACACAAAATTTTCTATAGAAAGCTTTGTTTAACACAAAGATTTCTGTAGAAAGCTTTGTTTACCACAAAGTTTTCCATAGAAAGTTTTCTTTAACAAAAAAATCTATTTTAATTACTTTAAGCTATAAAAAATAATGTTAAATGTGTTCAACAATCACCATAATTTAATACTCAAATATCCCCTTATAATTATGTCTTTCCCCCTAAATCAAAATAAACAGGGTCATTACCCCGGCTATTATATATAATGGCGTGATTGCGTTTGAGTGCAGTATAAAAAGAATTCCAAAAAAAAAAACTAAGAAATTCCTTGTAAGCTGTAATAAAATCCTTCTCCAGACCACTCCTAGACACCCCTATCCATACGTTTTGTCCCTGCTTAAAAGCTTTTTTACTTATGATTAATTATTTTTGCATCGCTCCCTGTATCATAAACAATTGCATGTTTATACAACATTTTATTGTTGATTTGCATATTTGTTGCTTTTTATTATAATTTATTTCTATAAATTTGTCCTTTTGTTGCTTGTTTTTTTTTTTTTTTTTTGAATTGGCCCATTACTATTATCAGCAACAACATCAAGTCAAACCAACAACAATTTCACATAAAATTATCATGAAATATTTAAAATGTCTAACACAAAAACAACAAAGCCGCAGCACGAGGCAAAAATGTGCAATAAAAATCATAAAAAAATTGTGAAAAATACGAAAAAGGAAGAACTGAAGGGTCCTGTGTGCATAGTGGGTATACCTATGTATTAAGCTTTGTCCGAAAACAAAGCTTTCTGTTAAAAACTGTGTCCTAAACAAGTTTTATTGCAAAAATCTTTATATTTTTATACAAAGTTTGCCTAGAAAGTTTTGCCCCAAAACAAAGCTTAATATAACTAGAAAGCTTTTATTCCAATATATAGAAATTGTTTGTTAAATCAAAGCTTTCTATAAAAAGCTGTTTCCCAAAAAGCTTTCTATAGAAGTCTGTTTACATAAACCATAGCTTTATATAGAAAAATACTAAAGAAGCAACAACGGAAGGGTCCTGTGTGCACACTGGAAAGGAATACATAGAGCTTTCTTCTAGTACAAGTTTATACAGAAAGATTTGTCCGAAAACAAAGATTTCTGTGTAAAATGTGCCCTTAAATAAGTATTACTATAAAAAGCTTTATATATCTTTATAAAGCTTTTATCGAAAGTTGTGTCCCAATACAAAGCTTAATATAGAAAGCTTGTAATCCACAGCAAAATTATATGTATAAATAATCTCTTATATTAAAGCTTTTTATAAAAAGCTATTTCCCCAAATGTTTTATGTAAAAGGTTGTGTTTTGAGACAAGTATTACTATAAAAAGCTTTATATTTCTTTATCAAGCTTTTAGAAAATGTTGTGGCCCAAAACAAAGCTAAATCGAAACTATTTATGTGTAGAAATAGTTTTTTATATCAAAGCTTTCTATAAAAAGCTATTTCCCAAAAAAACTTTCTAAAGAAGTCTGTTTACCCAAAGGTAAATAAAGAAAGCTTGAAATCCAAATCGAAATTATGTACAGAAATACTTTATTTAATCAAAGCTTTCTATAAACAGCTTTTCCCCTAAAAAACTTCCTATAAAAGTCTGTTTACTACAATAAAGTTTTCTTTACGAAAGCTTTATCACAAAACAAAACTTCCTATATAAAGTTGCTGCCCAAAACAAGGTTTATACAGAAATTTTTGTCCCAAAAAAGCTTTAAATGGAGAAAGTTTAATCAATGCTATCTCTTTTGTTTTTAAAACAAAGTTTTCTACATAAAGAATAGAAAGGTTTTTAAATTAATACTTAAGTCTGTCCTAATATCAAAGCTTTCTAGTAAAGACTTAAGATAACTTTTTCATTAGGCTTTTTGCAAAGCTTTCGTTGCAAAAGTTTGTGCTATTTTTTTCTGTATAAATATTTTTTTCATAAACCTCTTTAAAGGAAACTTTGTTCTAGAACGTTATACAGAAAACTTTGTTTTAAAGCTTTCTATAAGAAAGTTTGCATCAAAGCTTTTTATTTATAACTTTGAATAATAAAGTCTACCTTAAAATAAACAGCTTTCTATTAAAGACTTTGCATTTAACAGAACTTTATCCTTAAACTTTCTACAAAGCTTTTGTTGTAAAAGTTTATGCTATTGTTTTCTGTATAAATATCTTTTTCATAAACCCTTTAAAGGAAACTTTGTTCCAAAACGTCCTACTGAAGACTTAAAAGTTTGCCTTTAAGCTTTTAAGAGATAACTTTGGTGTAAAGCTTTCTATAGAAAACGTTGTTTTAGATGTTTCTGTAAAAAACTTGGTTCTTACGCTTTTTAAAGAAAACTTTGTACTAAAGCTTTCTATAGAAAACATTGTCTCAACTCATTGCGATAAAAACATTTTTACGCTAACTGTAGAAAAGTTAATGTAATAAAGCTTTCTACAAAACATTAAGCTTTACTGTAGAAATAAAGAAAGATTTCTATAGAAAACTTTGCTCTAAACCTTATTTAAAAACATTTTTAAGATTACTATAGAAAATTTTGTACTAAAGCTTTCTATAGAAAACATTTCAATCGAAAGTTTGCCTAAAGCTTATTTTAGAAATTCGTCCTGAAGCAAATTTTGTACTAAAGCTTTCTATAGAAAATATTTCAATCGAAAGTTTGCCCTAAAGCTTATTAAGAAAACTTTGTCCTGAAGCTTTTTATAGAAAGCTTTTTATTAACTTCAGTAGAAAACTTAGTCTTAAAGCAAAAATTTTTTTCTACATTAAAAATTTACTTCTTGATTTTTAAAATATTTTATTCAATTCTCCCCCACTGTGCTTTTCCCCTCATAGTAATCTGATGCAAAAAAACACAGAAAAAATAAAAACGAACATAATCATTTCAAAAGTAATTCGAAAAAAAGTTAAAATTTATTATACACTTTACCACAGAAACTTTTAGAGGCGTATAAAAGTCTATTATTCAGGCCATTTAATATACAAAAAGCACACAGGCGAAAAAGCTTACTCCTCTCTATTTGTTCTAAAAACGAATTCAAACTAAAGGAAAAAATATTAAAGCCAAATATTGCATAAAACAACTTGTAAATATGAATTTATTTATAATAAAATTAAATGAAACAAAATGAAATAATAAAGAAAAAGTTTGTTAATAAACAAGGACTCTTGATTTTGTTTGGAAGAAGTCCTTTTCCTTTTGGTTAATCTCATTGAATTAATTTATTGCTGAATTTATTATTTCGTTTGGAAGGCGTTGAAATTAACACAAATATTAATTAAGGTTTAATTCAAGCAATTAATATGGTTAGTCATTAAAAGGCATTAAAATACTTTTAGTAGAGCTTTAACATGAGTTTTATTGAGAAGTGATGAAATAAAAAAAAACTTTGGGTAAGCTATGATAGAAAAAGGTTTGTTTTTATAGGTCAGTTTAAGGATTTAATGTTAGTCGTGTATAAGTTTTCAAGATAAAAAACAATAAATGTAAAGCTTTTATAAAAACTGGAGTATTAATCAAAGCTTTTGTAATAAAAAGTAAGCAATAGAAAGCTTTAAGTACATAACATAAACTTACAATTAAGGATAAAAGCTCTTAAGTAAATATGGTTAACTTAAGTAAAATAAAAAGCTTTTAGCTTTAAATATGACTTCAATTTTAACTCTGAAGTTTAAATTTAGCTATAATGACTTACAAAAGCATTATTATTCATTGCTTAAAGCTAATACTTTAGCCATAATGTAAAAATAGTCTAAAGCTTTTATTAAAACTTTAAAATAAACAAAGTTTTAGGTAAGTTATAATACAAAAAATTGTTTTTATAGGTCAGTTTAAGGTTTTATGTTAGGCATAAATAAGTTTTCTAGATAAGAAGCAATAAATGTAAAGCTTTTATAAAAACTGGAGTATTAATTAAAGCTTTTGTAATAAAAGGTTAGCAATAGAAAGCTTTAAGTACATTTATAACATCAACTTACAATCTAAGAAGAAAGCTTTTAAGTAAATCTGGTTAACTCAAGTAAAATGAAAAGCTTTTAGCTTAAAATATAACTTTAATTTTTACTCTTAAGTTTTAATTTAGCTATAATGACTTACAAAAGCTTTATTATTCATTGCTTAAAGCTAATACTTTAACTATAATGTAAAAATGGGTTAAAGCTTTTATAAAAGCTTTGAAATAGAAAAGTTTTGGGTAAGTTATAATAAAAAAATATTTTGTTTTTATAGGTCAGTTTAAGGTTTTATGTTAGGCATACATAAGTTTTCTAGATAAGAAGCAATAAATATAAAGCTTTTATAAAAATTGGAGTATTAATTAAAGCTTTTGTATTAAAAAGCTAGCAATATAAAGCTTTAAGTACATTAATAATATCAACTTACAATTTAAGATAAAAGCTTTTAAGTAAATCTGGTTAACTTAAGTAAAATGAAAAGCTTTTAGCTTTAAATATATCTTCAAATCTTACTCTTAAGTTTTAATTTAGCTATAATGACTTACAAAAGCTTTACTATTTTTATAGGTCAGTTAAATGTTTTATGTTAGACATACATAAGTTTTCTAGATAAGAAGCAATAAATGTAAAGCTTTTATAAAAATTGGAGTATTAATTAAAGCTTTTGTAATAAAAGGTTAGCAATAGAAAGCTTTAAGTACATTTATATCATCAACTTATAATTTAAGATAAAAGCTTTTAAGTAAATCTGGTTAACTTACGTAAAGTGAAAAGCTTTTAGCTTAAAATATAACTTTAATTTTTACTCCTAAGTTTTAATTTAGCTACAACGATTCCATATTAACTAATTAAAGCTAGTACTTTAGCTATAATGTAGAAATAGGGAAAAGCTTTTATTATGTAAAAACGAAGACCGAATTTAAACTTTTGACTCCCATATTTTCAAAAACAAGCTTGGATTAACTTAAAAATTAAAACGTTAAACTTTAAAGCTTAATGTATTAATGTGAAATTAAATTTCAATTTACATTTATTACCTACTGATAAAAGCTTATAAGCTTGTATTTTCTTAAAGATCAAGCTTTTGTAATGACGAATGATTTATGAAAAGCTTTTATAAAAGCTTTTTTTTAAGTTAAGCCACAATTTAAACTTTTGCCTCCTGTCATCTTTCTCAATAACTTTGAGTATTTATGCAACTTTATTTTATTTACATTAAAAGTTAAAAGTCCAAAAAAAGCTTTATCTATTAAAGTAAACTAAAGTTTTAATTTACATTTATTACTTACTAACATAAACTTTCATTAAAATTATATTTAAAGCTCAAACTTTTCACATAACATATGATTAATGAAAAGCTTTAATTAAAACTTTTCTTAAAGTTAAGCCACAATTTAAACTTCTATCTCTTGTCATCTTTCTCAGAAACTTTTCAGTATTTATGCAAATTTATTCTCACAACTTTTTTGCGCTTGGGTTAAATACCAAGAAATATGTAGAATTTTCATTTAATTTTCTTTTTCATTTTCTGTCTTCATAGTCATGAAAATTCCTCTTTCAACTTCGTTAAATGTCTTATATATAAATATTTTGCATTTAAGTTTCTCAGCAGCTTCTTGGTTTTCGAACAAGAAAATATATGTATATTTTCTTGCTTTTACAAGTTTTTTTCTTCATTTACTGTAAAAAATACCTAAAATATTTGAAATACCAATCGAGACTATTTGCAATTTGGTTGCTGTAAAATTAAAAGCTCATTTACTTGAAGAAAGGCATTACTCAAAATACAGCAGCTTTGGCATGAGTACTAACATATTCACTTACTTCTATTTTTAATTTACTAAAATCCTTTTTTTGAAATTCACATTATTAAACTTTATTAGCTTTTTTGAGCTTATCTCAAAAATCTTAATTTCTTTATATATGGCCTTTCAAAAGCTTTCAATCTCTATTACTATATATTTTAATTTCACTGAAATGGTTCTTCCAAAGTTTAATTTTTTTATTTTAGCGGGATTTAATTTGAAACTTTCAAAAGCTTTTTTGAGCTTAAATCGAAAATATTTATTTCGTTTAATACGCCTTAAAAAAGCTTTAAACCTCTACTATTTAGGCTAGTTTTTATTTTAACTCAAGCTTAATTCTTAACAAAGTTATAAGCAAAATTGTAAAACCACTACTTTTCTCGAAAAATTGCTTTTTGTGTTAAATCATTCTTCATATAAATGATTACTCGTTCGCTAAAAGGACAGACTGAGTTACTCGTAACAAAAAATGCAAATTTATTTTGTTGTTTTAGTTCAAAGAAATAAAAAAGATTCTTTATTACATATTCACAAATTTGCATTTTATTGTCTAAATTCAATTTGTTTAAGATGTGAAGATCTTGGATTTGTTAATCATAAAATTTATATGCAGTAGTAAAAAGTTTAAAAACTTGTTGCAAAACTTCTTTGGCATAAATTAGAAATACTTTTAGAGCTAGAAAAGTAATATTAGATTCTATTTAGAACTGATTTAATTTCATAAAAGATTAATTTTATTTAATTTTAGAAAAGTTGTTGAGAGAAAGCTTTTTTCTAAACAAAACTTTCTTAAAAATGTTTGTTAGGATATTTTCTACAAAAAGCTACACCCAAGAAGAAAGTTATCTACACGAAGATTTGTCGTGGCACAAAGTTCAGTTATAAAAGCTTTATTTCTAGAAAGTTTTTTACATAAGTGATTTTCTTGGAATAGTCACAGAAACATTACTTAATTAAAAAACTTTATTCTAATAAACCTTTAATAAACAGCTTTGTTTCTAAGTAAAGCTTTCTAATAAAACTTCAATAAAAGACGTTGTTCCAAAACAAAGTTTTCTATAGAAATGTCTTCCTATTGTAAGCTTTTCAATAGAAAAGTCTTCCTTTCTTCAACTTTTTTTAAGAAATGTCTTCCTATCGTCAAGTTTTCTTAAGAAAAGTCTTCCTATCGTCAACTTTTCTTAAGAAAAGTCTTCCTATCGTCAACTTTTCTTAAGAAAAGTCTTCCTATCGTCAACTTTTCTTAAGAAAAGTCTTCCTATCGTCAACTTTTCTTAAGAAAAGTCTTCCTATCGTCAACTTTTCTTAAGAAAAGTCTTCCTATCGTCAACTTTTCTTAAGAAAAGTCTTCCTATCGTCAACTTTTCTTAAGAAAAGTCTTCCTATCGTCAACTTTTCTTAAGAAAAGTCTTCCTATCGTCAACTTTTCTTAAGAAAAGTCTTCCTATCGTCAACTTTTCTTAAGAAAAGTCTTCCTATCGTCAACTTTTCTTAAGAAAAGTCTTCCTATCGTCAACTTTTCTTAAGAAAAGTCTTCCTATCGTCAACTTTTCTTAAGAAAAGTCTTCCTATCGTCAACTTTTCTTAAGAAAAGTCTTCCTATCGTCAACTTTTCTTAAGAAAAGTCTTCCTATCGTCAACTTTTCTTAAGAAAAGTCTTCCTATCGTCAACTTTTCTTAAGAAAAGTCTTCCTATCGTCAACTTTTCTTTAGAAAAGTCTTCCTATCGTAATTTTTTCTAAAAAAAGTCTTCTTATCGTCAATTTTTCTTAAGAAAAGTCTTCCTATCGTCAACTTTTCTTAAGAAAAGTCTTCCTATCGTCAACTTTTCTTAAGAAAAGTCTTCCTATCGTCAACTTTTCTTAAGAAAAGTCTTCCTATCGTCAACTTTTCTTAAGAAAAGTCTTCCTATCGTCAAATTTTCTTAAGAAAAGTCTTCCTATCGTTAACTTTTCTTAAGAAAAGTCTTCCTATCGTCAACTTTTCTTAAAAAAAGTCTTCCTATCGTCAACTTTTCCTAAGAAAAGTCTTCATGTCGTCAACTTTTCTTAAGAAAAGTCTTCCTATCGTCAACTTTTTCTAAGAAAAGTCTTCCTATCGTCAACTTTTCCTAAGAAAAGTCTTCATGTAGTCAACTTTTCCTAAGAAAAGTCTTCATGTCTTCAACTTTTCTTAAGAAAAGTCTTCCTATCGTCAACTTTTGTTAAGAAAAGTCTTCCTGTCGTCAACTTTTGTTAAGAAAAGTCTTCCTGTAGTCAACTTTTCTTAAGAAAAGTCTTTCTGTCGTCAACTTTTCTTAAGAAAAGTCTTCCTGTCGTCTACTTTTCTTAAGAAAAGTCTTCCTGTAGTCAACTTTCCTTAAGAAAAGTCTTCCTGTCGTCAACTTTTCTTAAGAAAAGTCTTCCTGTCGTAAACTTTTCTTTAGAAATGTCTTACTGTCGTCAACTTTTCTATAAAAATGTATTCCTATCGTCAACTTTTTTTTAGAAATGTCTTACTATTTTTAAATTTTCTTAAGAAATGTCAAGCTATCGTCAACTTCTTTTTAAGAAATGTCTTCCTATCGTCAACTTTTCTTTAGAAATATCTTCATATCGTCAGCTCTTTTTAAGAAATGTCTTCCTATCGTCAACTTTCTTAAAAAAAGTCTTTGCATCGTCAAGATTTCTGAAGAAAAGTCTTCCTATCGTCAACTTTTCTATAGAAATGTCTGCGTATCGTCAACTTTTCTAAAAAAATGTCTTCCTATCGTCAACTTTTCTTTAGAAGTATCCTCCTGTCGTCAACATTTCTTTGGAAATGTCTTCCTATCTTTAACTTTTCTTTAGAAATGTCTTCCTATCGTCAAATTTTCTTTAGAAATGTCTTCCTATCGTCACTTTTTCTTTCAAAATGTCTTCCTTTCGTCAACTTTTCTTTAAAAATGACTTCTTATCGTCAACTATTCTCTAGAAATGTCTTCTATAGCTAACTTTTCTTTAAAGATATTTTCCTATCGTGAACTTTTCTTTATAAATGACCTCTTATCGTCAACTTTTTAAAGAATGTTTTCCTATTGTCATCTATTCTATAGAAATGCTTTCCTATCCTTAAAGATTTATCTTTAAACAAAGCTTTTATATTGATAGCTTTAAGGCAAAGCAGCTATAAATAAGTTTGTTTTAAAAAATTCTTTATAGTTAATCTATATCTCAATAGGAAGCTTTTTGTGCTAAAAAAAAGCTTTCTGTGGATAAACTTTGTCCCAAGTTAAACCTTAACCTTGACAAGTTGATTCTTGAAAATGTTAACCTTATCATTTTGTAGAAAACTTTAATATTTTGAAGTTTTAAACAAAAGCTTTTTATACTAAAAGAAAGCTCAAGTTAAACTTTAACCTCGACATGTTAATTTTTGAAAATTGTACCCTTATCTTCTTATAGGATCTTTTAGTTTTTTAAGTTTAAACAAAACTCTATATCAAGCCTTTTTATTATAAGAAAGCTATTTTAATACCAAAAGAAAGCTTTCTGTGTATAAACTTTGTACAAGGCTTAACTTTAATTTCAACAATTTAATTGTAATTTAATATTTTTGTATAAAGCTTTCATATTTTTAAAGTTTTAAACAAAACTCATTTGAAGAGTTTGCTCCAAATAATGCTTTCTTTTAAAAAACTGCATTTGATTATTAGAAAAAAGCTTCAAGGATATATTTATATATAAAAGGTTCGTTTATAAATTTGCATTTTATTATATTAAATAACAAATTTATTAAATAAAGTGAACGTAATCTACTTAAATGCCTGACCATGAAATCTTGTATATATTTGGTCTATTTTCAGAAACTTTTTTGCTAAATCTCCTACAGCACAAATTGAATAATGAAATCAAGGATTTAAATAACTAAATCAACTTTATTAATGCTCAATTTAATACTGAAAGCTTTTTTAAAGAGGGATAAAAAAAGAAGTTCGTACAACTTTATATTTTATCGTAATGAATATTTAATTAAGTTCAATTTGTTTAAGAGGAGGGAAACATTTAGTTATTAAAAATTTAAGTGGTGAAATATTTGCTGGCCTACTATCTTTCATAAAACATTAATATTTCGTTAAGGCCAAAATGTAGGAAAAGCTCTGAAAATTGGTGTGAGTAATATTTATGTATAAACTTTCGTAAATGCTTTCATAAAAGCTTCATTAATTTTGTAGATATTTACACTAAATTAAATATTTATTTAACATATTTTAGCATTTTTACAACTTTATTTTAAATTTATGACCAGAAAACTCTTGGCACAATTTGACTGATATTTAATAGGAAAATTTTTGATATCCCGAACAAGGGGGCAGGCAAATGATTCTTTAAGAATAAATAACAAATGACTGGTCATTTCTGTTTATCGTTAGTATAATTTTATTTATAATTTGTTATAATATAGCATTTAACGATTAAAATAAACGTATTTCTTATCGCCTAATTCTATTAATTTCAGACATTCTATAAATAATAAAGTATTTATTTAAACAAAAAGATTTCGAGACTTAAAAGATAATAAATAAATATAAACAAAAACAAATCATAAATTTGTTAAGTAAATATATAAGAAATATATAAATCAAGTCTTGAAATAAATATTATTTAAAGCTAATGAAACTGATGAAATCTAACAACTAAAGCTTAATTTCTTGCAACTTCCATTATCAATTTGTTCTAATTTTTCTAAAATTTGTATAACAAAATCTTTCCTCACTCTAATTTCAGAAATAACTTATGAATCTCAAGCCTAAAAAACTAATAAAAACTGGAAAGTTTTTAAACTTTTAACACCCACTGTTCTTCGAAGTAATTAATCTTCAAGTAAATATGCACCAAAGCTTATCAAAAGTCTTGTGCTTTTTTCTCTTATTTTGAATACCATAAAAAGATAATGGAAATTGAATGCAATGAACTTTTTAATATCTTCAACATTTTGTAATTAATGTTCATTTCCACTCATTAACATTTATTGCCACAAAATGTTTTTTTGCTACTTCTGCAACATTTAGCGAATGCACAAGAAATTTGTAATTAAAGAAAACGAATAAGAGCAAAATTGAAGGAAATTTATAGAAGATAATAAAAAAAGTTATCTTGGTTGGTTGGATAAAAAGAATAGGGGGAATAAAAAAATAAAATTTATTACAGAAAACTTTGTCCCAAATAAAGTAATCTATAGAGAACTTTGTCCCAAACTAAGTTTTCTATAGAAAACATTGTCACAAACCAAGTTTTCGATAGAAGCTTTGTCCAAACTAAATTTTCTATAGAAAGCCTTGTCCCAAATTAAGTTTTCTATAGAAAACTTTGTCCCAAACTAAGTTTTCTATAGAAAACATTGTCACAAACTAAGTTCTCTATAGAAAACTTTGTCCCAAACTAAATTTTCTATAGAAAACTTTGTCCCAAACTAAGTTTTCTATAGAAAACATTGTCACAAACTAAGTTTTCGATAGAAACTTTGTCCCAAACTAAGTTTTCAATAGAAAGCTTTATCCGAAATTAAGTTTCCTATAGAAAACTTTGTCCCAACCTAAGTTTTCTATAGAAAACATTGTCACAAACTAAGTTCTCTATAGAAAACTTTGTCCCAAACTAGGTTTTCTATAGAAAACTTTGTTTCAAATTCAGTTTTCTATAAAAAATTTGATCCCGACTTAGTTTTCTATAGAAAATAAAGTTTTGTATAAAAATTTTGCCACAAACAAAGTTTTTTATAGAAAACTTTTCACAAATGAAGTTTTCTATACAAAAAATTTTCCCATATGAAGTTTTCTATAGAAAACTTTGTCCCAAATGAAGTTTTCTATAGAAAACTTTGTCCCAAATGAAGTTTTCTATAGAAAACTTTGTCCCAAATGAAGTTTTCTATAGAAAACTATGTCGCAAACAAAGTTTTCTATAGAAAACTTTGTCCCAAACGAAGTTTTCTATAGAAAACTTTATCTCAAACGATGTTTTCTATAGAAAACGTTGTCCCAAACGATGTTTTCTATAGAAAACTTTGTCCCAAACGAAGTTTTCTATAGAAAACTTTGTCTCAAACGAAGTTTTCCTTAGAAAACTTTGTCCCAAATGAAGTTTTCTATAGAAAACTTTGTCCCAAATGAAGTTTTCTATAGAAAATTTTGTCCCAAATGAAGCTTTCTATAGAAAACTTTGTCCCAAGTAAAGTTTTTTTTAGAAGTTTTCTTTAGAGAATTAAGTTTTCTTTAGAAAATTAAGTTTTTTTTTGAAAACTTTGTCTTAAATGAAGTGTTTCACAGAAAACTTTGTCCCAAATAAAGTATTTCATAGAAAACTTTGTCCCAAATAAAGTTTTCTATAGAAAACCTTGTTCCAAATAAAATTTTTACAGAAAACTTTGTCCCAAATAAAGTTTTCTATAGAAAACTTTGTCCCAAATAAAGTTTTCCATAGAAAACTTTGTTCCAAATAATGTTTTCTATAGAAAACTTTGTCCCAAATAAAGTTTTCTGTAGAAAACTTTGTCTCAAAAAAGTTTTCTATAGAAAACTTTGTCCCAAATAAAGTCTTCTATAGAAAACTTTGTGCCAAATGAAATTTTCTATAGAAAACTTTGCCACAAATCAAGTTTTGTTAAGAAAACTTTTTGCCAAACGAAGTTTTCTATATAAAACTTTGTCCCAAATGACGTTTTCTATAGAAATCTCTGCCCCGAATTAAGTTTTCTATGGAAAACTGTAACTCAAGTGAAGTTTTCTATAGAAAACTTTGTACCAAATGAAGCTTTCTCTAGAAAACTTTGTTCCAAACTAAGTTTTCTTTAGAAAACGTTGTCCCAAATAAAGTTTTCTATAGAAAACTTTGTCCCAAATAAAGTTTTTTATAGAAAACTTTGTCCCAAATAAAGTTTTCTATAGAAAACTTTGTCCCAATTAAAGTTTTCTATAGAAAGCTTTGTCCCAATTAAAGTTTTCTACAAAAAACTTTGTCCCAAACTAAGTATTCTATAAACTCTGTCCCAAATGAAGTTTTCTTTCTCCCAAATTAAGTTGAAATCTCTTTAGACAAATTTTTTAAACATTTATGTTTTTTATTCAATTTTGTGAACAAAAAAATCTAATTATTTTACCAAATACCATAAACTATTGACATATCAATGGGTTTCTGTAATATTGTGATGACATTTTGAGTACGTTATAATTGTTATACCTCATATGGGAAATCATCCAATTAACTTAATAAATTTCCTGCCAGATATTAAGAAAATAGTTATTTATTTTATTTATTTTTTCCGTTTTCTTTCTAAGCATTCAAACTCTATATTTGCAGATCGGAACTTTGTTAGTGGTTATTCCCAGTCATTTGTTGACGATATTACAAAATGTCAAATAAAGTTTCATTTACTCGTAATATTCTTTTCTTGTACATATTTTTTATGTTGTTTTAGTTCGCTAAACACTTCCGTTTCCGTTTTCCTTCTTGTTGGGGTATGAAATAGTGGTAGTAGTAAACAATATATAACTTTATAACAAATAAACACATTTCACTTATAGTTGTTACATTTTACTCATTTTCCTTCCACATAATTTGTAGAACAATTGACAAAGAAGAATAGAACAAAAAAACATTAAATATAATACAACAAATGTAACGACTTACTACAGTTTTACAGACAGTCGGAAATTACTAGGGGGTAAATGATATTCTCTCGGTATATGCGTAAGTAAATTTGTATGTCTGTCCCTCCTACGTCTGTTTATTACGCCCAAGACAATGACAGCAGTTTCTGCACAGCCCCTGGTCCCAATCAACGCAAAGCAAAAGAACTAAATTTACTTTCGTCGCAATATATAAAAACAGAAAATGATGAGGATGTTGCTATTGCTGTTGCTGCAGCTTTTGCTACTTTTTGTTGTTGATGATTTTTGCTGAAGATGTTGTTGAGTCGAGTGTCTCTCTGTTTTGCTATTGCTCTTGTTTTTATTGCATGAATGAATAAGAATTGTAATATTAAAATGCTTTTGGCTTTTTTGGTGCATAAATTATAAGGCCACAAAAAGAAAAATATTGTATTCTTTCGTTTTTATACATAAACAGTTTTTAGTGCTGAATTTTTTTAAAATGGAAATAAAATACTTGTACGAGTACAATTTTTTTTTATAGAGCTCCCAAAAGGCAAAAGTGTAAATTGTTAGCACTTATAAGTGAAAATGTTTTATAAACTTTATTGGGTCATGGAATGATAATACAGAAAGACTCCAGAGCAACATATGATATGGCCAATATTAAAAACACGTATGTATATACCAATGTTTCAAATATATATGGACATTAAACTATACATAAAACCGCAATGTATGACATATAAAAATGATTTATTGAAATTCATGCAACACGTGACTAAAAGTTTATATAGATTAGGGACAAAATTTTTGTAGGAAACTTTATTTGCGACAAAGTTTTTCATACAAAACTTCATTTGGAACAAAGTTTTCTATAGAAAACTTCATTAGGGCCAAAGTTTTCTATAGGAAACTTTATTTGGGACACAGCTTTCTATGGAAAACTTCATTTGGGACAAAGTTTTCTATAGAAAACATAAATTGTTACAAACATTTCTATAGAAAACATAGTTTGAGAAAAAGTTTTCTATAGAACACTTAGTTTGGGACAAAGTTTTCTATAGAAAACTTAGTTTGGGACAAAGTATTCAATAGAAAACTTAGTTTGGGACAAAGTTTTCTATAGAAAACTTAGTTTCGGACAAATTTTTCTATAAAAAAACTTAGTTTGGGACAAAGATTTTTATAGAAAAATAAGACTTCTATAAAAAACTTTATTTGTGACATAGTTTTCTATAGAAAACTTTATTTGTGACAAAATATTCTATGGAAAACTATATTTGGTACAAAGTTTTCTATAGAAAACTTTATTTGGTACAAAGTTTTCTATAGAAAACTTTATTTGGGATAAAGTTTTCTATATAAAACCTTATTCTAAGTAAAGTTTTCTATAAAAAACTTCATTTGGGACAAAGTTTTCTATAAAAAACTTCATTTGGTACAAAGTTTTCTATATAAAACTTCATTTGGGACAAAGTTTCCTATAGAAAACTTCATTTATGATAAAGCTTTCTATAAAAAACTTCATTTCGGACAAAATGTTATATACAAAACTTCATTTGGGACAAAGTTTTCTATAGAAAACTTCAATTGGGGCAAAGTTTTCTATAGAAAACTTCATTTGGGACAAAGTTTTTTATAGAAAACTTCGTTTGGTACAAAGTTTTCTATAGAAAACTTCGTTTGGGACAAAGTTTTCTATAAAAAACTTCGTTTTGGATAAAGTTTTTTATAGAAAACTTCGTTTGGGACAAAGTTTTCTATAGAAAACTTCGTTTGGGACAAAGTTTTCTATAGAAAACTTCGTTTGGGACAAAGTTTTCTATAGAAAACTTCGTTTGGGACAAAGTTTTCTATAGAAAACTTCGTTTGCGACAAAGTTTTCTATAGAAAACTTCGTTTGGGACAAAGTTTTCTATAGAAAACTTCGTTTGGGACAAAGTTTTCTATAGAAAACTTCGTTTGGGACAAAGTTTTCTATAGAAAACTTCGTTTGGGACAAAGTTTTCTATAGAAAACTTCGTTTGGGACAAAGTTTTCTATAAAAAACTTCGTTTTGGAGAAAGTTTTCTATAGAAAACTTCGTTTGGGACAAAGTTTTCTATAGAAAACTTCGTTTGGGACAAAGTTTTCTATAGAAAACTTCGTTTGGAACAAAGTTTTCTATAGAAGACTTCGTTTGGGACAAAGTTTTCTATAGAAAAATTCGTTTGGGACAAAGTTTTCTATAGAAAACTTCAATTGGCACAGAGTTTATTATAGAAAACTTCAATTGGCACAAAGTTTCCTATAGAAAACTTCAATTGGCATAAAGTTTTCTATAGAAAACTTTGTTTGGAACAAAGTTTACTATAGAAAACTTCGTTTGGGATAAAGTTTTTCATAGAAAACTTCGTCTTAGACAAAGTTTTCTATAGAAAACTTAGTTTGGTACAAAGTTTTCTATAGAAAACTAATTTTGGGACAAAGTTTTCTATAGAAAACCTACTTTGTGACAAAGTTCTCTATAGAAAACGTACTTTGTGACATAGTTTTCTACAGAAAACTTAATTTGGGATTAAGTTTTCTTTAGAAAACTTAATTTGTGACAAAGTTCTGTAGGAAACTTTATTTGCGACAAAGTTTCCTATACAAAAGCTTTCTATAGAAAACTTTATTTAAGACAAAGTTTTCTATAGAAAACATACATTGTTACAATAATTTCCATAGAAAACATAGTTTGAGAAAAAGTTTTCTATAGAACACTTAGTTTGGGACAAAGTTTTCTATAGAAAACTTAGTTTGGGACAGAGTTTTCAATAGAAAACTTAGTTTGGGACAAAGTTTTCTATATAAAACTAAGTTTGTGACAAATTTTCCTAATTTTCTATATAGAAAACTTCGTTTGGGACAAAGTTTTCTATAAAAAAGTTCATTTTGGACAAAGTTTTTTATAGAAAACTTCGTTTGGGACAAAGTTTTCTATAGAAAACTTCGTTTGGGATAAAGTTTTCTATAGAAAACTTCGTTTGGGACAAAGTTTTCTATAGAAAACTTCGTTTGGGACAAAGTTTTCTATAACAAACTTCGTTTTGGACAAAGTTTTCTATAGAAAACTTCGTTTGGGACAAAGTTTTACATAGAAAACTTCGTTTGGGACAAAATTTTCCATAGAAAACTTTGTCTTAGACAAAGTTTTCTATAGAAAACTAAGTTTGGGACAAAGTTTTCTATAGAAACCTTAGTTTGGGACAATGTTTTCTATAGAAAACTTAGTTTGGGACAAATTTTTCTATAAAAAACCTACATTGTGACAAAGTTTTCTATAGAAAACGTACTTTGTGACAACGTTTTCTATAGAAAACTTAATTTGGGATTAAGTTTTCTTAATTTGTGACAAAGTTTCTTTAGAAAACTTTATTTGGTACAAAGTTTTCTCATGTCTGCCATAGTCTTATCATTTATCTATTAAATCAATAAATGTTTCATTAAAGACAAACATATTTTGACAGCTTTTATTATCAGACATTATATTTATTTATGTGTAAACAACAAGTTTGACCTAAAACTTTTAAACTTGAAAATTTTACTGTGTGTATATGTTAGTATTGACAAAAATTTGTTTTGACAGCTGCTGCGTAAAAACATCACATTCTCCCTAAAATTTAAATTTTAAATAATCCCTTCCCCATTTAAGATAAAAAACATCTGTTGTCAGTTGACTGGAAGTAGACTACACGGATATAGAATTTTTTGTCAATACTCCCCCATATGCTTTCAGTTTCCTCCAATAGAATAAAATTTCTTGAATTCTTTTGCCTTTTCTTGCTACACAAAATTTTTTTAATTGCTATTAATAATAATCAGAATGTCTGAGATTATGTAATTATGTTAAGTACGAAAGCTTTTGCTCTTTTTAAACAAAAGTTACAAAACAATTACCTAAGTACAGACAGACGGACGGAAGGACAGACAGACAGACAGACAGACAATTGAGAATATTTTTTGTTTAAACTTTTTAATGGCAGCGCCAAAGATTAAATGAATGAAGCTCTTACATAAGCATCAATCAATTTAACAAGAGATTTAAAAGGAAAAACTCTAAGTAACGACGACTGAAGGAATAAATGAAACATTTTTTTTGTAAGAGCTGTACTCAGACTAATTGGTTGTCGTTAAGGGTGAAAAGGGACTAAAATGCAATTTTTTTATTTGAGGAAAGAAATTTAGTTTTATCTTAAACGAAAAAGTACTTTTTTGTAATTTTCAAGTAAAATTCTGTTTTTGTACTTTAGTTCCTATTTTACTTTTGCTATTTAAGGCACGTTTTATGTACATTTCTTGTGTGTACTTAATGGTGCTATTCCAAATATTAACAGATAATTTATTTTGGTGAATAGAGGAAAGCTGGAGCCATAGCCATCGTGGTACTTATAATTTTAAACATCCAGCCACAATTGCCCCTGCCAAGCTTAAGTAAATAATAGAGACGAACCACACGTTTGGAATATTCCAAAAATATTTTCCATGTGTTTGTTTAAGGTTTATTTGGGGCTAAAGCCTTTAAATGGAGCATCATAAAATAAAAGATGTATACGTGATAGACACCCTACACTAAACACCCTATATAAATATATCCATATAGAGTGAAGGTTAAGATTTGTTTTCTATAAAAAAAGGAATTAGGGAAAACTTCAACTTTGTCCCAAACTGAGTTTTCTATAGAAAACTATTTCCCAAACTGAGTTTTCAATAGAAAACCTTGTTTCAAACTTAGTTCCCTATAGAAAACTTTGTCCCAATCTCAGTTTTCTATAAAAATCTTTTTCTCATATTAAGTTTTCTATAGAAAACTTTGTCCTAAATTAAGTATTCTATAGAAAACTTCGTCGCAAATTAAGGTTTCTATAGAAAACATTATCCCACATTAAAGCTTCTATAGAAGACTTTGTCTCAAACTCAGTTTTCTATAGAAAACTTTGTCCCAAACTCAGTTTTCTATAGAAAACTTTGTCCCAAACTCAGTTTTCTATTAAAAACTTTTTTCCAAATTAAGTTTTCTATAGAAAGATTTGTCCAAACTGAAGTTTTCTGGAGAAAACTTTGTTCCAAATGAAGCTTTCTATAGAAAAGTTTGTTCCAAATGAAGTTTTCTATAGAAAACTTTATCCAAAATTAAGTTTTCTATAGAAAACTTTGTCCAAAATTAAGTTTTCTATAAAAAACTTTGTCCAAAATTAAGTTTTCTATAGAAAACTTTGTCCCATATTAAGTTTTCTATAGAAAACTTTGTCCCAAATTTAGTTTTCTATAGAAAACTTTGTCCCAAATTAAGTTTTCTATAGAAAACTTTGTCCCAAATTAAGTTTTCTATAGAAAACTTTGTCCCAAATTAAGTTTTCTATAGAAAACTTTGTCCCAAATTAAGTTTTGTATAGAAAATTTTGTCCCAAACAAAGTTTTCTATAGAAAACTTTGTCCCAAACAAAGTTTTCTATAGAAAACTTTGTCCCAAACAAAGTTTTCTATAGAAAACTTTGTCCCAAACAAAGTTTTCTATAGAAAACTTTGTCCCAAACAAAGTTTTCTATAGAAAACTTTGTCCCAAACAAAGTTTTCTATAGAAAACTTTGTCCCAAACAAAGTTTTCTATAGAAAACTTTGTCCCAAACTCAATTTTTCATAGGAAACTTTGTCCCAAAATCGGTTTTTTATAAAAAAACGTTGTCCCAAAATTGTTTTTATATAGAAAATCTTGTCCTAAAATTGTTTTTATATAGAAAATCTTGTCCTAAACTTAATCTTCTATAGAAAACTTTGCTGAAAACTCAGTTTTTAATAGAAAACTTTGTCCCAAACTCAATTTTCTATAGAAAACGTTGTCCCAAACTTATAGAAAACTTTGCCCAAACTAAGTTTTTTATAGAAAACTTTGTCCCAAACTCAGCTTTCTATAGAAAACTTTGTCCCAATCTCAGGCTTCTATAAAAAGCAATGTTTTAAACTGAGTTTTCTATAAAAAACTTTGTCCCAAACTCAGTTTTATATAGAAAACTTTGTCCCAAACTCAGTTTTATATAGAAAACTTTGTCCCAAACACAGTTTTCTATTCTTTTATAAAAAAATTAGCATTTCTTATGGCACTAGGGTATACTAAAGTCGGATTTGATCTATTACTTTTTTGGCTCTACTCTTCTTTTATTTGTGTACGTGTTGTTTAGCTACATGTTTATTTGAATAAGTTGCTTAAACATATGCGTGATTTTAATTTAAACAGACTCCTCCTAATTACCACAAACATTTTTTTTATTGTTTTTATAACATATGTTTGGCTGTTATTTGGTTTTCTGAATTTGAGGGGCAATTTCCCTATTATGGCTTAATATTATAAAATTTTGGTGCTTTACTTAAATTTCTTTATAATGTGGTTTATTAGTTGGAATACATATGAAAAGTTGTTTAAAAATTTTTGGAAGAAAAAAATTAAATTATGTTTTTGAAAGGATAGAAAAAAAGTAAAATTTTTTGAGTTTGAATTAAATTTTTGTTTTATACCATAAAACAATTAAAATGGTTTTAATGTCAGTTTGCTTCATGAACTGTTAGGAATTATTTAAGGTCTTCAAAAATTATATTGCTCTTATATTGATAAAGTTGTGAGCAAAAATGTAAAAAAACTCAGAAAATTAAAAAAAAAATTTGTCCCAAAAAATTTTGTCTAACGAAAATTTTTCTATTGAAAATATGTTGTATAACAAAAATTTTTCTATAGAAAACTTGTGGTCTAGCGAAAATGTTTCTTTAGAAAAAATTCTGTCAAACGAAAATTTTTCTTTAGAAAAAATTTTGTCTTACGAAAATTTTTCTTTAGAAAAAATTTTGTCTAACGAAAATTTTTCTTTAGAAAAAATTTTGTCCAATGAAAATTTTTCTTTAGAATTTTGTCTAACAAGAATTTAGTCTAACAAAAATTTTTCTTTAGAAAAATCTTGTCTTACAAAAATTTTTATCTTTACAAACAGTTTTTCTATTTTCTTAAGAAAAAATGTTTTCCAACTTAAATTTTTCTTTACAAAATTTGTTTCTAACTTAAATTTTTTTCTCGTATCTTCTTAATTTCATACCCATCTTTCTTGCCTTTTATTTTAATCAAATTATTTTCTATAAATTTCGCATTATCCTTTTGTCTTTGTGTCCTATTTTTCTAATTCAATTCCATAAAATAAGATAAATTAAATTTCCCTTATGAAAAAAAAAAATATCTTATGAAAATATTTATCCTTGAACTGAATGTATAGAAACAAGCTAGGGCATGATATAGTGAAGAGGGTACACATTTTGTATTTACAAAGTTATAAATGAAACTATGCGTAAAAATTCAAATAAACACTAAAAAGGCTAAACGACCATAGACCAAAAAAAGAAACCCAGCAAAAGATTCGTAAAATAAAAGAAAGTTTATATAAAAACGAGTAGAAAAAGAAGGATTGAAGTTCAACTCGCAAAAAGTCGTACAGACGAAGAGATCTGCAGAGATGTACCCGGTTGAATGAGTTATGGATATCAAACAAATTTTTCGCTGGGTATCTACTCCGCAATATATCAAGAACATCATTAGAATTTATATGGATGCAAAAATTTCATGTACTTTGTACAAATATGTGGTCATGGACGTAACTATAAACACATTTCGGTCAGATTAGTTTCCTCACAATACAAGAGCATTTGCATTTTTTTTATTGCTGTACTTAAAAAGGGGAATTTTTTTGAACTATAATCTTTACATTCATATCGTAAAAGATATGCAAATCATCGATAAAATCCAATAGCAAAAAAAAAATTATTTAAACTCCCTCTGGCTCTAAGGGATTTTTATACAGCAGACATATAAAAAGATGTATTCATTTTAAGAAAGGGGTACTTTTTCGTAAATAAAGGTATATTTTGCAATCCAAAGGTACCTATTTCTAAAAAAAATGGTACAATGGTACAAGTAAATGTAAACTCTTTTATATAAAAGCTCTTTTTCTAAGAAAAAGCCAAATTTATATTAAATTTAAAATAGTTATATATTATTTAATCAAAAGTACTTCACATCCGAAATGTACTTAGTATTAAGAAAAAAGTACTTTTTCTAACAAAAAAGTAAGCTCTCACTTGCTCTTATATATTTTCATTCGCAAGATTATAAAAAGATATATTTATTGTTAGAAATGGATACTTTCTCATAAATAAAGACCTATTTTACAATCAAATGGTCCCTTTTTCTTATAAAATGGTACCTTTGTAAATATAAACTTAAACTCTTTAATAAAAAAAACTCCTTTGCTATGCAAAACGATAATTTTATCATTAAATTTTTTAATAAAAAAATACTTTTATTAACCGAAATGTAAACAGTTTTACCAAAAAAGTACTTTCGATTAAAATGCTAACTCTTTAAATGTAAATGAAAACTGTCCAATAAAAAGGCCCCTTTGCTAAGAAAAAGACTCATTTTGTAATCAAAATTAATTCTTTCTCATTAAGTTCTTTCACAAAAAGGTACTTTTACTAAGTTTTACCAAAAAAGTACTTCTTCAATCAAAAGGTACTTTTTTAATAAAAAATACTCTTTTTTAATAAAAATTAACTCTCTTTCATAAACTTTTTTAATAATAAGACGCTTTTAATAATATTCCTATTTACCCAAAAAAGTATCTAAAAAATTAATAAAAAGATACGTTTACTAACCAATATGTACTCAGTTTTACCAAAAAAGTACTTATTTAATAAAAAAAGTAATTTTTTAACAAATAGACTAATTTTCTACTAAAAAGCAATACTTTTTCATTGTTTCTTTATTACAAAAAGATACCTTTGCTAGCCGAAATATATTCTGTTTAAAAAAAAATACTTCTTTAATCGAAAGACACTTTTTCCTAATAAAGAGGTACATTTTTAAATTTTGTAAAAATAGTAACTCTTTCTCATTGATTTTTTTTAATAAAAACTAACAAAAATTTACCTTTTTAAATTTTGTAATAAAAATAAACTTTTTCTCATCGAGTTTTTTTAATAAAAACTAACAAAAATGTTGTCAGTTTTACCAAAAAAGTACTTCTTCAATCAAAAGGTACTTTTTTTAACAACTAGACTAATTTTCTAATAAAAAAGAACTCTTTTTCATTAATTCTTTTTAATAAAAAGATATTTTTGCTAACGTAAATATACTCAGTTTTACAAAAAAAAAGTACTTCTTTAATTAAAAGGTATTTTTATCTAATAAAATGGTACCTCTTTAAGCGCAAATAAAAACTGTTCAATAAAAGTACTCCTTTACTAAGAGAAAGGGTAATTTTGTAATAAAAAGTAACTCTTTTTTATTAATTCTTTTTAGTAAAAAGATACTTTTACTAACCAAAATGTACTTAGTTTTATCAAAAAAGTACTTCTTCAATTAAAATATACTTTTTTAACAAATGGACTAATTTTCTAATAAAAAGTAACCTTTTTTTATTAATTCTTTTTAATAAAAAGATACTTTTGCTAACGTTAATGTACTCAGTTTTACCAAAAAATGACTTTTTTAATTTTACAAAAAAAGTACTTAATAAATGAAAAGGTTCTTTTTCTGCAGTGAAATTCAAATAAAACTGTCCAATAAAAAGGCTTCTTTAGTAAGAAAAACGGCTCATTTTTTTAATAAAAGGTTACTCTATCTCATTAACTTTTTACTAACCAAAATGTACTCGTTTTTACCAAAAAAGTACTTCATCCATCAAAAGGTACTTATTTAATAAAATGGTTCACCTAAAAAGTAACTGAAAACTGTCTAATATAAGGGCTATATTACTAACAAAAAGTTTATTTTTGTAACGAGAAGTTACCTATTTTCATTTACTTTTCTAATAAAATGATACTTGTACTAATCGAAACCAAAAAAGTACTTCAAAAAGGTACTTCTTTAATTAAAATGTGCTTTTTTCTCTACCTCTTTAGATGTTAAGAAAAAACTGTTTAATATAATGGCCGTATTTAAGTAAAAAAATATACTTTTTTAATGAAAAGATACTTTTACTAACCAAAATGTACTTGTTTAATCAAAAGGTACTTTTTTTTAACAAAATGGTATCACTTAAAAATTAAATGAAAACAGTGTAATAAAAAGGCTCTTTTACTAAGAAAAATTTTCATTTCGTTATGAAAAGTTACCCTTTTTAATTTACTTTTTTAATAAAATGGTACAGAAAAGTACTTTAAAAAAGTACTTCTTTAATTAAAAGGTCATTTTCTTCTCTACCTATTTAGATGTTAAGAACAAACTGTTTAATATAATGGCCCCATTTAAATAAAACGATAGTTTTACCAAAAAGTACTTCTTCAATCAAAAGGTCGCTTTTTCTAATGAATTAGTACCTCTTTAATTAATAAAAACTGGCCAATAAAAGGCACTTTTACAAAGAAAAATGTTAATTTTTCACTTTTACTAACCAAAATGTTCTCAGTTGTACCAAAAAAGTATTTTGGTTTACCCAAAAGGTACTTTTTTTAACAAAAAAGTACTTTTTTCCAATATATACATTTTTTCACAATTTTTTTTCTTTTGAACCATTTTCGAGTATTTTTATCATATATGTTGAAAACTCAAGATCCCTGGTATAGAGTGTAATGCGGAGAGGCTCCTTTAAAATGTATAAATAAATTTTGTTTTGACCTTTTAGAAAACGACTTCCCTTAGCAACCGAACTTAACTCAGATAAAAGAAAAAATTCAACCAAACTTGGTAAAATATTTACGAGTATAAGAATATGTTGTTAAATATGGATGAAAATTACACATGGAAACTACTATAAATGAAAGGACATTGAAGCATGTAAAAAGACATAATAGCTTTATCATAGAAAAATTCTAGGAAGGGATATAAATAAATAACATACGTACGAGTATGTATCAAAGGATATGTAGTTTACAGGATTTTTTCTAATATTAAAAGAAGTACCCACTAGGGCAAAGTTGGCAATTACTAGGCCTTCGAGGAGATTTCACAATATAAAGACTCGTTTTTTATATAAAAACGCCCAGCTAGCAATTTGGTGATTGTTGACGATAATATCAGCAAAATGAGTCTTTTGGGATTCGTATAGATGATCAAAAACTGATTAATCAGCTGCTGGTGATCTGAAAAAGATTCCAAAAAGACTCACAAAGAATTCTTGCAGAATGTGTACAGTCAAAATATTATCGTGCAAACGATCCTAACACGACTGTTTTTTTTTTTGTGTTATTTTAATCAGTTTGGTGATCAAAAAAGACCACAAAAAGACTCAGAAAATACCTTGAAAGCGACTATTTGAAAGCAATATTTGTGCAATCAGTTTGGTGATCAAAAAAAGTGCAAAAAGACTCATAGACGCTTAGCAAGCGACTAGTTAAAAATAGCACAAACAATTTTGTAAAATGTGCGTGATATAACTATTTTTAGGTGATAAAAAAATGTCACAAAAAGACTAGTTTCTCATTATGGGTGATATGGCTTAGTTGGTTTGCACGTCGACTACTAAGCATAACATATCATATTCAGCAGCCTAGGTTCGATCCTTGGTCTAGGCGACATCAATTTCTGTAATTATTAACTCAACTTCACTATTCTAAAAATAGATATGACGTGTTCTAAAAATAGATATACTGTGCTGGGATAAAAAAGCTTTAATCTTTTTTTTAACAAATCTAGTAAACTATCTGCAATCATATTCTAATCAGCAAAACGAGTCATTAAAGACTCGTTTTGAAGAGTCGCATGAAGGGTACCATTTTCTCACACAAAACAAGTTAGAATTGATATAGTCGGTCAAACCCGACTATATAATACCCTTCACTACTAAGGTCAAATATGGACCAACAATTAAATAAGTTTTCCTTAAGTCTTAGAGACATACGTACATATACTTTGTGCTATTTTTTCAAAATTTCGAGATTTATATCATTTCCGGCTAAGGGCCTGATATGGGAGCTAGGGTCAATTTTGGACCGATTGTTACCAAATTTTGTTTATTGGTTTATAATAACAAAATATTTATCTGTGCAAAGTTTAAGTAATCAAATGCATTTATCTTAAGAGTTATTAACGTTTTTGTGCTTTAATGTGTATATAAACGTCTTTTGAGAATGTGTCTTGTATGGGAGGTATGGTCAAATATGGGCCGATTTCTACAAAATTAGGAACACTGATTAAGGTTATGATAAGCAATATTTGTGCTGAATATTATTAAAATACAACTAAATTTGTGGCTGTAAAAGACCAAAAACTCTATTACGGGAAGGCATCCCTATGGGAGGTACCCGAAATAGTAATTTGATTTCGAGCAAAAAGTATAGGGATCGTCCTTGGACCAAAATATGAATCTGTACCAAATCATCAAATTATCTTTAAAGTTACGACCTGTGATGAGTGATAACAAGCTTACATGGATAACCGGCCAGCCAGCCAGCCGGACGGACATCGTTAAAACAACTCAGGAAGTGATTCTAAGTCGATTGGTATACTAAAAGGTAGGTCTCAGACCAATATTTCTATGCGTTACAAACATCAGCACAAACCCAATATACCCTTGGGTATAAAGATCATTTTTGACTCATAAGTCATATCATAAATGATCATTTTAATCGTGCAGTGAAGTCAAAATAGACTTATATTTGATTAAAATTTTCCAAAAATGCTAGCTGGGCGGCTTTAGAGTGCGGGTGTTAAAAATGAATTGAATGTATTGATAAGAAAGTTCTATAACGGGCACTCAAAGTCCCAGCCTTAATACTCTTCCCCTTTGATATATGTAAGTGTGAGTATGTATTCGAAGAATATTAACAAACACATATACATAGTTTATGATTTATATGAATGTATGTTTATATTTTTTTATTACAACTTGTTGCATGTTCGAATATAATACAACATCTACAAGAATATTACAACGTTCTTATAGTAAAACCAAATATTAATGATGTGGCTGTGCTATTGCTTTTATAACTCAAACATGAAAAATAACCCACACAAGTAAACTATACGATGTTATATGGCAGAAACCAAGACATCTATTACAATATAAAATATCCTTTTATACACCACCAATACATATCCTGGCTGGTGTTTGTTATTATTGCCATTATGAGATGTATTTGATATCCTGTTACGAATATTTAAACAAGAGCAAAAGAAATTCCTTATATGACATCGAAAAAGAAAGAAAATTTAACACGGAATAGTAATAAATTTGAGAAAAGGCTCAAAGGACCTTATATGAGTATAAATGATGATGAGTTTGAGCGTTAAGTAAATGAGTGTGTAAATATGTAAATGTAAATTCTTACTTAAGAATTTTATGTAAATTTTATTTGTTCCTTATTTCTTCCTGCAATTTATTAACGTTCAATATTTACTCGTACTTCTTTTATATTGATTTATTGAAAACTACAGAAAAAAACAAGTAAGAAAGCGCTATAGTCGGTCAAGCCGACCATACGATACCCTTCACCACTAAGGTCAAAGGTGTTATTTTTCCTGTATAAAGACAAATATTTGCTAAATTTTGCCATCATACAAACATTTTCTCAAAACATATAAATTAAACCTGTTTCCGCCATTTGCACTTATATGAGAGCTAGAGTCAAATGTGGACCGATTATCTCGAAATTTGGCAAGTTGGCTACAGCTGTTACAAAAATTATGTATGCGAAAAATAAACTCAAAATTTACATTATCTTTAGATTTACTAGCGTTTTAGTGATTTTTTGTCTCATTTAGTGCGTTTTTAAAGAAGAGTTTGTATGGGAGCTATGGTCAAATGTGGACCGATTTCAACGAAATTTGATACAGTGATTTCAGTTTACATAAGCAGTATCTGTTTTAAATTTCATGAAAAACTATTGATATTTGTGGCCAATATATCAATTCCGGGAAGTGGGACCTATGGGAGGTACCATAAATAATGGACCGATTTTGACCAATTTCAATAGCCATGGTCCTATTGTCAAAAAAAATTATCTATGCCAAATTTCATCAAATTATCTTTAGAATTGCGACCTGTAGTTTGATTACAAGGTTTACATGGGGGTCCAGCAAGCCAGCCAGACGGACGGACGGACGGACATCGCTAAATCGACTCAGAAAGTGATTCTAAGCCTATTGGTATACTAAAAGGTGGGTCTAACACAAATATTTCTATGCGTTACAAACCTATGGTGGTGAAGGGTATAACAAGTAAGGTTGTTATATTCGGCTATGCCGAATCTTGTATACCCACCATCAAGTTGTACGAGAGTGCAGCTTATTCAAAAGGTTGACCAAATGTGATGCAATCTTAAAATACTGAATGTACCTCCAAATCTTTTTGATTGTAGATATAAAAAGGGAATGTTATATATATAAGAATTATAGCCAAATGTAGACCGATTGTAACGAAATTTTACACACTGGCTGGTATATATGTAGAGCTTATTCTTGCAAAATTTAGAGGCCATAGCTATCATAGTTTCTAATTTAATAGCTTTTAACTGGCCTTTGCTAAAATTTTTGGTTTCCGTGAGTGTTTTTCATAAGAAAGCTAAAGTCAAATATGGACTGATTCCTATAAAATTTGATAAACTGAACAAAAATTGCATAAAACTTCCCTATTTTAAATTTAATCGTCATAGCTATTACAATTGTATTCAATTTATCAGCATTAATGTGTTTCCCGGGGCGGGGTTATATGGGAGCTCTAACTAAATTTGAACCGATTTTGTCCATTTTCAACACACATCTTTTTCAAGATATCCAAAATACTTTTGTAAAATTTTGTCCCTCTAGCTCTTTTCGCTAAGGCGCTATCGTGCTTTTATCTGACGGACAGACGGACATAAACAACCTTTTCTTTATGTATTTTTGTGTTTCCATAAGTTTTTTATATGGGAGCTATGGTGAAATGGTGACCGATTGAGACAAAATTTTGTACACTGGCTGGCATTGACATAAGACTTCCTTGTGCTTAATTTAGTCTTACTAGCTTTTGTAGTTAAGGAGATACCACGATCTTATCTGACGGACAGAAGGACATAAATCCCCTTTTCTTTTTGAATTTTTGTCTTTTCGTAAGTTTTTTATATGGAAGCTAGGTCAAATGGTGATCGATTGTGACAAAATTTTGTATACTGGCTGGCATTGACATAAGACTTCCTTGTGCTTAATTTAGTCTTACTAGCTCGATTTTATCTGACGGACAGACGGACATTAATCCCCTTTTCTTTTTGAATTTTTGTGTTTTCGTAAGTTTTTTATATGGGAGCTAGGTCAAATGGTGACCGATTGCGACAAAATTTTGCACACTGGCTGGCGTTGATATAAGACTTTCTTGTGCCAAATTTAGTGGTTATATCTGTTATACTTTTAGATTTATTGGCATTTAAGTGTATTTTAGGTGAAATTTAGGCTGTTTTCGTAAGTTTTTTGTATTGGAGCTATGGCTAAATGTGAACCGATTTTGATGAAATTTTATGTACTGCCTAGTGCTTATGTAAAACTTCTAGATACCAAATTTTGTCATCATAACTGTTATAATTTGTCATTTATTAGCAAATAGGCGATTAGCCTAGACGAGGTTATACGGAAGCTATGGTCAAATGCTAACCGATTTTGCCCAATTTCAATACCATCTCATAGATAAAGAATGTTTTTGCTAAGTTTCAGTGAGCTAGCTCTTTTCGTTCAGACGTTATCGTGATTTCAACAGACGGACAGACAGACAGACGGACAGACAGACAGACAGACAGACAGACAGACAGACAGACAGACAGACAGACAGACAGACAGACAGACAGACAGACAGACGGACAGACAGACAGACGGACAGACAGACAGACAGACAGACAGACAGACAGACAGACAGACAGACAGACAGACAGACAGACAGACGGACAGACAGACAGACAGACAGACAGACAGACAGACAGACAGACAGACAGACAGACAGACAGACAGACAGACAGACAGACAGACAGACAGACAGACAGACAGACAGACAGACAGACAGACAGACAGACAGACAGACAGACAGACAGACAGACAGACAGACAGGCAGGCAGACAGACAGATAGACAGACAGACGGACATCGCTCAATCGTCTTAGAATTTCATAAGGATTCAGAATATACCGTTTTTGATTTTTGAGCCAATATTAAGGAAATTACAAACGGAATGACAATCTCAATATACCCCCCATTCTTTTTGATGGTGGGTATAAAAACGAGAATTTCAATAAAAGGTTTAGGAAATGGTTAGAGGCAAGGAAATACTTATTTTTATTACCTTTTAGAAAAAGAAACCAATAAAAAAAAATATATAAAAGTAAATTGAAAATTTAATAAAATTAAAGCTTAAGAAGGCTTTGGTCCCAAAGGCGTAAATTTTGTAAATTTTTCAAAGAGTATTCAAAAATAAGAAAAAATCAAGAAAAACCTTCCCACTAATAAAATATAAGCCTTATTATAAGAATCCTTGTTAAAAATGCTTTGATTTATTGTTACATACTCTTATTTCCTTCCTTCCATCCACAAATCCAAGCTTCCCACATAAACCCCTACACACAACCAACCAACCAACGAAAAAAAAAATTCCTACATAATTGTAACTTGACTCTAATAAATCTTCTAAGATTTACCACAACAACATCATTGTCCTCATCAGAGATTACAACTTTGTTAAGCATTTTCAAATTATCACACAAAACATGATAATAATTGTCTAATCCTTTTTTTTTTTTTTGTTGTCTTCGAACAAGGACCAAAAGTGAAAAGCAATTTATTACAATATTTTTTAGAAATCTCAAGGATATTCAATAATCAAGAACGGACAATCGAATCTTACCACTAGAGAGATGGGGGAGAGAAAACTAGAACGATTTACCGTGATAATTTAAAGAAAAGACAAAAGTGTCTGTGGTAGATTTTCCATGATAGGGTAAGGAAAAATGTCAAGGCTTTATGGGGGATTGCTTTTTTAAATAAAGAAAATTGATTTAAAGTTTGGACTATATAGCAAACACCAATACAAAGGAGGAGAATATGAAGGTGAACAATTGAATATTCCCAGTCAGCATTTTTATAATTTTTTGATCATATTTGAATCTTTTTTGACAGCCACAGACGATTAAAACTATCCAATATGCCATAATTTTCGATTCGAAAAAGACAATGGCTTCGGTACGCTAGACGCGACTCTCCTGAGAAAATCTTTTATAAACACATTTTTAAGTCTTTTCCAAGCAATTTCGATTGAGTCAGTGGTTGCTAAAGAATCATCTTGCAGTAACTTTTGAATCATTTTTGGAGTATTTTTCGAGCCATTTTTGACTCTATAGAAAATTTTTGTATTAAAAATGTTTATATAGAAAATTATTGTATCAAAAATGTTTTTATAGAAAATTTTTCTATGTAAAATTTTTTATCAATAATTTTTCTATGGAATAAATTTTTTATCAAAAATTTTTCTATAGAAAATTTTTTTATCAAAAATTTTTCTATAGAAATTTTTTTTAACGAAAATTTTTCTATGGAAAATTTTTTGATAAAAAATTTTTCTATAGAAAATTTTTCAATCGAAAATTTTTCTATAGAATTTTTTTTTCTCAAAATTCTTTTATCAAAAATTCTTCTATAGAAAATTTTTTTATCAAACATTTTTCTATAGAGAATTTTTTTTATCAAAAATTTTTTATCCATCGAAAATTTTTTTATAAAAAATTTTTCTATAGAAAATTTTTGTATCAAAAATGTTTCTATAGAAAATTTTTTTATCAAAAATTTTTTTATAGAAAATTTTTTTATCAAACATTTTTCTATAGAGAATTTTTTTTATCAAAAATTTTTCTATAGAAATTTTTTATCCATCGAAAATTTTTTTATCAAAAATTTTCTATAGAAAATTTTTTTTATCAAAAATTTTTCTATAGAAAATTTTTTTATCAAAAATTTTTCTATAGAAAATTTTTCATTCGAAAATTTTTCTTTAAACAATTCTTTTATCAAAAATGTTTCTATAGAAAATTTTTTTATCAAAAATTTTTCTATAGCAAATTTTTTATCAAACATTTTTCTATAGAGAATTTTTTTTTATCAAAAATTTTTCTATAGAAAATTTTTTATCCATCGAAAATTTTTTTATCAAAAATTTTTCTATAGAAAATTTTTTTATCAAAAATTTTTCTATAGCAAATTTTTTATCAAACATTTTTCTATAGAGAATTTTTTTTTATCAAAAATTTTTCTATAGACAATTTTTTATCCATCGAAAATTTTTTTATCAAAAATTTTTCTATAGAAAATTTTTTTATCAAAAATTTTTCTATAGAAAATTTTTTTATCAAAAATTTTTCTATAGAAAATTTTTTTATCAAAAATTTTTCTGTAGAAAATTTTTTTATCAAAAATTTTTCTATAGAAAATTTTTTAACAAAAATTTTTCAGTGGAAAATTTTTTATCAAAAATTTTTTACGGAAAATTTTTTGATAAAAAATTTTTCTATAGAAAATTTTTCAATCGAAAATTTTTTTATAGAATTTTTTTTTTCTCAAAATTCTTTTATCAAAAATTTTTCTATAGAAAATTTTTCTTTAACAAATTTTTTTATCATCAAAAATTTTTCAATCGAAATTTTTTTATGCATCGAAATTTTTTTTTTATCAAAAATTTTTCTATAGAAAACTTTTGTATCAAAAATGTTTTTATAGAAAATTTTTTTATCAAAAATTTTTCTATAGAAAATTTTATTATCAAACGTTTTTCTATTGCAAATTTTTATCAAAAATTTTTCTATAGAACATTTTTTATCAAAAGTTTTTCTATAAAAAATTTTTTGACCGAAAATTTGTCTATAGAAAATTTTTTACTCAAAATTCTTTTATCAAAAATTTTTCGATAGAAAATTTGTTATTAAAAATTTTCCTTTAAAAAATTTTTTTTATAAAAAGTTTTCTTTAAAATTTTTGTTTTATAAAAAATTTTTCAATCGAAAACTTCTTGTCAAAAATGTTTTTATAGAATATATCTTTATCAAAAATTTTTCTATAGAAAAATTTTTTATCAAATATTTTTCGATAGAAAATTTTTTTACTCAAAATTCTTTAATTAAAAATGTTTCTGTAGAAAATTTTTTATCAATCGAAAATTTTTTTATCAAACATTTTTCGATAGAAATTTTTTTACTCAAAATACTTTTTCTATAGCAAATTTTTTTATCAAAAATTTTTCTATAGAAAATTTTTTATCAAAAATTTTTCTATAGAAAATTTTTTATCAAAAGTTTTTCTATAGAAAATTTTTTATCAAAAATTTTTCTATAGAAAATTTGTTTAACAAAAATGTTTCTATAGAAAATTTTTCATAAAAAATGTTTCTATAGAAAATTTTTCATAAAAAATTTTTCTATAGAAAATTTTTTTTTATTAAAAATGTGTCTATAGAAAATTTTTCAATAAAAACTTTTTGTCAAAAAATTTTCAAGTGAAAATTGTTTATCAAATTTTTTTATAGAAAAATGTTTTACCAAAAATTTAGATAAAAAATGTTTCTATAAAAACTATAGAAAACTTTTTTTATCAACAATTTTCTTTATCAAACATTTTTCGTTTAGAAATTTTTTATCAAAAATTTTTCAATAGAAAATTATTTTATCACGATTTTTTCTATAGAAAATTTTTTTATAAAAAATTTTTATGTAAAAACTTTTTCAAAATTACATTTATTTAAAAAAATTTTTTATTCAAATTTTTTATCAACAATTTTTTGTACAAATTGTCAAAATTGAATAAAGGCAACTTCATAGAGATGAATAATTTAAAATGATAATATATTTGTCAAAGTGATTTGTTTTTTATTTGTATTCGTACGAAATACGAATGTTATTTAAACTTACTCAGCTAGAAAAGAAAATAAAGGGAGTAAAATCGAAAAACTCAGAACAAAAACATTTCGCAAACGTTTGCCAAGTGATTTGATCTCATTGTTAATCGACAGCTTTTGCAAAAGCTATTTTTGCATCAACGCGCCACTTAAAAGATCCCATTTGAAAGATCATAATAAACTAAACATACCGACGATAATCGGCATTCTGTGATGCGAACTATTCGCAAACGTTTCTAAGGCTCTTTTGTACTTAAACGTACGATTGGTAGTGTGAAATGAACAAGGAAGGAACAAAACGTTTAAAGTAAAGCTGAATCTGTCTTTACATTTTACAAACGTTTGCGAAAGGTTTTGTTTCTTTTCATACTCTGGTTTTAACCATACAAAGATCAATAATTGAGAGTAGGACTTTGTACTATTTTGAAGGTATAATAATATATCAAGATATTGGAATCGAATAGTATTAAATATCTGTGGCTTGGTGCTAAAAGGGCCAATGTCAAAAAACCTGTTTTGAGAAAATTAGATTTAAAGTTTTTATTTTCCATGTAAATTCAATGTTACTATGAATACCTTGTAAGTCTACTCATAGTTAAGTTAGAGATTAGCTGTTGGAGCTAAATAAAAGAGGGTAAAGAAGGAATCAAATGCAATTATTAACTCTAAACAGCAAAAAATTGAGATTGGCCCTTTTAGCACCAAGCCACAGATATATAGTAACTCTAGTTATATATAATAAAATTTAGACTTACATTTCTCCAAACTGGCATTACAAAACTTCAAAGCATCATCGAGTAGATTTAAATGCATGTAACTGGTAGCAGTCTCATTGATCTTCTTCGCCTGTAAATCCGAGCCCCACCATTTCTCCACTAGCCTTCGTACCAAGACATCCGGCATAAATTTCATATTATCATTCGAAGAGGTTAAGCGAGGCTTAACACCACTAGCTGAGGCAGTCGAGGCCATGGTAGTGGTGGCTGTATCCGTGGTACAGGCTATAGTTGTGGTGGTCACGGTGGTCGGTGAGGCCAGAGGTGTAGTGATTACTTGTAGGCGAGGCAAATCGTTGTAATTGGAGTGTAAATTTAAGGAAGTAGAGGAGGCAGATGAAGATGATGATGACGACGATGAGGTAGAGTAGGATGATGAGGAGTTTGATGTATAGAAATGTTGCGGATTCAGTTGTTGTGGATGATGGATATTGACATTTAAATCCATGCTATTGGTGGAGGTGGTTGTTGTGGTAGCCGTGGTTAGAGAGGCCAGGGTTTTGTTGTTATTGAAATTTTGTGGATTATTGTTATAATGATTTGTATTCAAGGAATCATTGAGCGCGAACTCCTCCTTTTGCCAGCGTGGAAATTTTATATGACATATATTACACATTGTTATGGTTTCACAACATTGTCGGCAAAAAGTATGACCACAATTGGTGGTCACCGGGCAACGTAATACATCACGACATAGGGGACATAGTAAGGGATCATAATCCTCCTGCAGGTGATTAGTGGTGTTAGTGTTTGCCGTTAGTTCTCGCGAGGGAGCATGTAAATCCAAATTACCGCCCACCGCTGAAGCCATAAACTCTGAACCCAAATTCTTTAATTTTGATGAAGGCGTGCCAAGGCTGGCGACAGCCAATTGCCAGTTAAAGTTGTTGGCCGCCGTTGAAGAGGCATATTTATTTCTCAGGGGAGTTATGAGCTTTTGCTGTTCGTTAAGGTTTGGTAATGAATTCACAATGTTTGGGGAAATTGAGGATTTAACCTCCTCGATTTCCGAGTCCATTAGGTCTGCAGATTTTTTGGAATTTGAGCTTAAAATGCGTATGTGTTCGACTAAGGCGGTGGCCAATATATTGAGCTTTTCCAGGGGTATAAAACCCTCAGGCTGTTCACTGGCTATTAAAGCGTAAATATCAAAAGCTTCCTGTAAACGACCATGTCTAGCCAAGGACTCTCCCAGGAGATAGGAGAGTTGTAGATTATTGGCGGCTTGTCCTGACATAAGGGCCGGGTTGCGCAACTTTATATTTTCATTGGATCTACGCGGTCTTTTGGCCTCCTCGTGTTCCAGGACATGGGCTGTAGTGGAGCCCGAGGCTGTAGTGGTTTTCAAAGCTTTTAAGCCTCGTTTGCTGGCCAAGGCACCTTTAACATAGAATCCATGTGAGAGCGGCATTTTATCGTGTTGCAATACCTGCGTCTGATCACGTAAACAATTTTTATTTCTAGTGGCGCCTAGCGCTGCTGTAGCTGCGGCGACTGAGGCTAGTGCAGCTGCTTGTGTGGCGGCTGCTGTTAAAGAGTCTGTTGTTGTCACGGTAAAAGTGTTCGTTGTTGCTAAACACCTTGAGTTTGAAAAATTATAGGAATTAGCAGCAGCTGTCAAGTTGGCCGTAGCTGCAGTTCCGGCTATGGTTTTTAGGTGAAGCAAAGAATTGAATTTTGATTCTTTAGCATCAATTTGAAAATCAGAGAAATTTTCTTTAATTAACAAATCCGTTGGCGTCGGTGACACAGAGAGTACGTAACGTTTGTGGGATTTGCCAAGGGGCGCTGAGGTGCTCGAGGTGTTTAAACTTAACGGATGTTTTCTTTTCTTTTTAATTTGAAATTGCTCCGTAGCACTTTTAGACATTATACACAAATTTCCAGAAAATTTCTGAAAACTATTTTTGCTTACAAAATTTTATTTTTTTTTAAATTAAATTTTAAAATTTTTTTAAATTCTTTAATTTTTTAAAACATAACTTGTTTAAACAAATTTTCTTTTTTGTTAACAAAAAAAAATTATATAATTTCTTTCATAATTTTTTTTCACTTAAAAATTTTTTTTAAGCTTTTAACACTTTTGATTTTTTTGGAAAATTAAAATTTATTTACACTTTTTTTAAATTTAATTGATTTTTGTTTTAATTTTATTTTATAAAAATTTATTGCTCCCTTTTACTAATTCATATCCGTTATGTGACGAAGACGACGACGGACGTTTAACGACTGCATTCACATTGAAACCATCTTTGTTCCGTTTCGTTATTATATGTTGTTGATTATCTGAAAATATAACAGCAAAAAAACAATTTTATAATGAATAGAATGAACTCAAAATTTTTTTTCTCTGAAAAAAAACATGTTAGTATTTTTGTTTGGAAAAGCAACACAAAAACCTCAAAAAATACAAAAAAAAATAAAAACTTTTTACGTAACATTAGATTGAATAAAAATTATACAAGTATTTTAAGTCTCTGTCTAAATGTTTGTGCCTGTCGTATAATTTTATACATTTTGGAATAAAAGAGTATTTCTCTGTGCTCCAAATTGAGTTTTAAGAGTGGAGCATGTCCCATTTGCTTTGGTATGAGTGTATCTGTGTGAGTGTTTTCATTAACATTTTGCTTTTTATGGAGATTTTTGATTTACTCTAAATCAGAAACTCTAAAAAAAAAACATGATTTTATTTTACATTAAGTAACATTTTGATGTTAGAGTTTAACATTATGTTTAAATTAACAGTATTTTATGTAACAGTTTGGGGCTCTGACTCTTTCTCTCACAATTTCTTCAAATTAGTATTATTAAAGAGTTGCCAGATTAACGAACTTTAAATTTTACGCATAAGTGTTAGCTTAAGATCTACTTATTTCAATCGGTCCATATTTGGGTAAAAGAAAGAATCAAACAAATCAAGTGATTCTTTAGATCAGAATAAAAATTTGAATACTGAGGCAAAATAAATTAAATTATATGCAGAGGTGGGGGATGTTTAATATCAAGCAACGGTTCTAATTGGTCTTAACTTGGTAAGCCCAGACTTATTTATCCTTCATCGCAACTGTGGACACCAACCTCCTCGTGGTATCACCCATTGAAGTACGTAAACTCCCGTTTATGTAGTGAGCTAACGTGTAACGTTCGTTCTCCCATAAGAACTACATATGGGTTAAGACGTCGGGCTAGTAACCCACTCCTGGAAATAACAGAAGAGGACTTGCGAAACTTCGATGAAAACGCCAAGTAGAGGAAAGTCTTGTAAAACTTGGCCTACGAAATTTGAGAATATGACCACAAGATCGAAACAAATGAAATTCCAAAATATGCACGGCCTTTGACCTTAACAGGTAGTAAATATAGGTCATTTAAGTAAGCACTATACCCACTTAATGTACTTTGATTTTATATTTTCCCTATACAACCAAAAATCAGTTCCGCCTACCGTTTTATTTATATAAGAAAAACAAAGAGTTCAATGTATCATAGAAAAGAAGCGTTACCCAAAGAAGCTGATCAGCCTTACCAGCATTTTTAATGTCTATAAAGATGTATAACTTGGATATTCTTTTACACATAACATTTAAATATATAGGTTAGGAAATGAAGGGACTACGATAGTAGTAATTTCTAACTCTTTAAAAAAACGACAGAAGTTAAATAGAAGAAAAAGAAAACCTACTTCCTAAATTCCGCACTCCCATTTACCTAAAGTTTACCAACTATATGAAGGCCTTCGACACTGTCAATAGGAGCTAAGTGTGGAGGATTTTAGAAATCGCGCAATGTAAGTGGATTTAAAATGTTGAGTCCTACATATAGGTAAATTGTCAAATCCGTTCGAAGTTACTTTTGGAGTAATAAAATGATATCATCGTCACCGACAACATGTGCTTGGCTCTGAATAGTAGACGTGGTATCCAATGGTCACGCTTTAAACAACTCAAAGACTCAGAATATGCCGATGGCGCATGTTTTCTAAGCTAAAGCTCGAGTCAACTTAAAGAAAATACTAATGCTATAACAGTTGAGTTGCTTGAGGCCCTATGCTCCACTGGGAGTCAAGGATAGACAATTGAAGACAGACAGTTGAATCTCTGGCATATGAGCTGGAAATTAATATTTTCACGATAAAGATTATTCCTGAAGGCTATATCGTCGACACATATTAATTTGGTAAACAAGGTATTTCTGGAAAGTTTGATTTCTACAAGAGGTGGAGCCGACGAGGACATTGAAATCTCTGCTTCATATAGCATTTCAGCGGAAATGACGGTGGATAGGCCATACACTTCGAAGGCAAACGAATTATTTGTATCCACAGAGAAGAGGCCGTCGTATTGGTGGTGCTGCTAGAACGTGAAGAAGGTCAATTGATGAGGAGTTACAAGCAGCAAACATTTCATGGAATAACGTGTGCCTAACTTCTCGCAACAGAGTCTGATATAAAAGATAACAGAAGAAGAAGTGGTTTATCTCGGCAATGACATCACGAATGTTCGCCTTATAATCCTCGATTGTCTCTGGCTTGTCGGCATAATACTTATCTTTAACAGCGGTCCACAGAAAAAAACCAACGGTTTAAAATCGCTGCTCCTTGGCGGCCAATTGACATCACAAACGTCCATCGATAAATGGCCACGCACGTTTTATGTGGGATCAAACTATGTTTAATCTGTTGTTCCATCGCGATTTCAGTTATAAATACCAATTATAAATACAAATTATTTCCTTTTTCCAAACGAAGAGGTTTTAGATTCCCAAGAGCCGGGTTGTGGTAGAGGAGATAAGTGACTGATATCTGCGACAGTAGTCGTTAATTTGAAGATGAAGGCTTCTGCCATTAAACCCAAAAAAATGCTGTGCCCTGTGATGCCAAGCATTTTAGACGAGTATTATCGCAGATAAGCCATATTTGCTTTAAAACTGAAACCACTTGGGTTTCAGTGGACGCTGAACGGAGTACCCTATGAGGGTTGTTATCAAGATGCAAAGTTGGTTACTTGGTAAAGATACTAAGCATTTTGAACGATTGTTATCCATACTAACTTTGAAACTGAACAAGTGGTTTCAGTCGACCAAGTGTTTTGCGCTGACCTATATAATGATTGCCTTATTTGCAATTTACAGGCAAATAGCGGCTCATAAATTAATCAACGTCTTCCTGACTAATAAGATCATCCGATTTATCAAGTGAGAGATTCCCGAATTTCGCGACTGAGAACAGATGTCGTATAAACATTAGATAGGGATTTTATGGCGGCCTGACTGTCGATACAGAAACGAATATCTCTGTCATATATTCTGTGGTATCTTAGCCACTTGACAGCCTTGCTTATAGCCGATATCTCGGCCTGAAGACTACTACATAGAATAGGGGGCTTAAAGCAGATTTTCTTTCCTAATAGAGGAATGAAGAAGGCCTCCTTCGTTGACTTGGATCCATTTGTGTGTACCTCAAAACACCCACTATCAGAGGAAATAGCATCTCCAGAGTTAATCACAGATATTGCATAAGCAGGCTGTATATTGGAACCTTTAAGGTAACTGCAATATTGGAAAAGCGTTGTCCAGTTCGAGTTAGAGTTATCCAAATTAAACCTAAAATGGATTGAGGTCAAATACTTATCAGAAAATCGTGTATATTGGAATAACATAAATATTTCTCGAGAAAGATTTTAAAACAGTTGTTATTTCATAATAGAGGGATGAAGAAGCCACCTTCGTTGACTTGGATCCATCCGTGTGTACCTCCAGAGACCCACTATCAGAGTAAGTAAGATCTCCAAATATAATCACAGATAAAGCCTAAGCTGGCTATATATTGGAACCCATAGGTAGCTGCAATATTGGAAGAGCGGCGTTCAGTTCGAGATAGAATTATCCAAATTAAACCTAAAATATATTGAGGTCAAACACTTATTAGAAAATCGTGTATATTGGAACAACATAAATATTTCTCGAGAAAGGTCTGACCCCTCATAAAAATTGAATTTGCTTGGAGTACTAGTGTTGAACCACCTTTATATAGTAGGTTTGTCATTTGTCTAGCATATCAGAGGCTCCAAGTTCGATGCCTGGCCAGACCATCTTAAAGAAATAAATTTTAAAAAAGCGGTTCACCTCATAACTCAGCGGGTCACTGGTTATTGAGTATTAGGCTATTTAAAACTTTTCCAACTTATGCATTTGCCGTTCAGAGCCGGAATTAAAACGTAGGTCCCTTACAATGAGTCTAAAAACTGAATCGGATGCAGCTGATTATCTAAGAGAAGTACACCTTGTTCCAATTGGAATGTCGTGGGAATTATGTTTTAGTAATAGTTATTCAAGTTAATCGATTAATTGGAGCCTTTGATATGATAGTATGGTTCTTTTCCCAGATTTCTTATGTATATTTGCTACTGGTCCATTTTAGGTATAAAAAATCGCTTTAAATGATATGGGTTCGAAAAGTTTAAGACTCTGCATTTGATTAAATTCGAAATTATGAACTAATGTTTAGAATAGGCCCACATTTATCTGGCAATGCTTCAAAACATTAGATATATTTCTCCTTTCTCTTTGCATTTCAAACTAAATTAAAGAAGAATATTCGTTCTTTCAGATACTCTTCTAAGTAAATAGTTTATGTTTTTTTTTTTTGTTTGGGAAAAACATTTTCATCATCATTCTCTTAGTTTTTCTAGAATGACTGAGTGGTTTTTCGTGTAAACAAACCAGAGCTTCGAAAGGCTTAATTAAATATTAGCTTAATTCCTAGGAATTCAAAAATGATTTAACAATACCTTAAGTTTAATTCCCATAAAACAATTTAAAAAAATATGTTGATTTTTAATTCTTAGTGAATTGATTCACATGGGAATTTAAAATCAACTTGAATGAATAAAATGTTTCTTCATTCCTCTACTCCAATTTGAATTAACATTTTTTATTCTTAATTAAAACCAGTCCAAATTGAATTAAAATATTTTTTGGTAATTCATTTTGTGCAAATCATTAGGGTGGATATAAACTAAAGATACTTGATTTTAAATCAAAAACTTTAATTCTGACTTTTTCGAGGGAAAAGTTTTTTAAACTATACCACTCATTGAATAAAAGTATATCAAACCTAAAAACGAAAATTTAAGTTTTAATTTATAGGGTATTATTGGATCAAGTGCGATATACATTTTTTGTAAAAACCCTAGATATAAAATAGAACAAAATTTATCATAACCTATTTAAATATTCTTGTGTTTTATCAGAAAGCATACACATTTAATAAAAGTATGCATGTATTCTTTAATGTTCGTTCAAAAAAAACGGAACTACCCTAATGTGGCTATTTCACCGCAAACTTGTGTATATTTTGCATTTATTTGTTAAACTATAACTTTTAAAAGATATTTAGATATGCAGGAATATAGTAATATTAATGGTCCTTCGTTTATAATGACCTAATCTTTACCAGAAATTCAATTAGTGAAGGAATCTGCTTAATTAAAAATTTTTTCTAAAAAAATTTATAAAAATAATTTGTTTTTTGTGACATTAGTTTTTGTAAATACATACATATACATGTAAAATGTGCTAATGTGTAAGAGTATATTATCTCTGGTTTTGTTGTATTGCTGCGAAATAATGGATTTTATATGTTTTCGAATCTGGATGAGATTATAGATTATGTGTACAAAAAATCTTTAGTTTTATGTGTATCTATATTTTATTTTAAATAGTTTTTCTGATCTTATGACAAATAACAAAGAATTTTTTTAAAAAGTTTTACTGTAGTGTATTGCACTAAGAATCCCAATTTATTACAATTATTTATTATTGTAATAAATAGTTTTTTGATAAAACCAAAAAATGTTGGTGGGGAAACCTTTCCTCGACGCGTTTCGATGGTTGGTTAGACCATCTCATCAGGAGGATTATCCCTAATTCTAGACAGAGCGAAAACCTCACATTATGTATAATCTGAGGGACTGAATAAATACGAATTATTATTATTGTGTCCAACAAATATCAACATAAAGCGAAGATTATCATCCGAACAGAAACACACAAACATTTTTCAGTTTTATCATTTCTTTATTTTTTTAAATTTCGCCTAAGTCAACTTAATAAATTTTTGAATTTTTCTACAAAAATGTTATTTGTATATTCCCTGCAGTCTCTAAAAAACATCAGTCCCTTAGCAGGAAGATATATTACATAGCTGAGATACATACACAATTATGATGGAATTAGAATAAAATTACAAAATTCAGTACAATTAGAAAATGCATATATACATATGTATATATGTCGATAATGAATAAATCACATTTTAATCATATGACTTTTCATACATATTTTTTAGACAAACCAAGTCCATGGTTTTGTTAAAATCGAGATGGAAATCATCTCAGCTTAAAAACCCTTTTTCAACCCAATAACTTAAGAAAGAGTCATTTCTTTATCCTCTAAAATGGGGGCTTTTTTTAATGGGTATTAAATGATATTTAATCCCTAATGCAATCCTGAAACTTATTTTATGGTTAAGGACTTGTTTTGTTGAGATTTATTTTATTCCGCTCATGTATAGGTATTATATATTTTGGAACTGTAGGGTTCGTTTGAATACATTTATTTTTGTATGCCTTTACAAAATGATTTGTTTATAAAATTTTTAATTATTTTTGTATAAGATTAAGAATTGAAATAATTTAAATTAAATCTAACTGATTTTAAATTCCCTAAGAATTAATTCTTAAAAGTTAAGGCTTATGACTTGATTCAGGTGAATGTATTATGGGAATGATATAAACACTAAAATAAATTTGATTTTAAAATATGGAATTAGGAATTGAGCCTTTCGAACCTCTGAAACAAACACATGTTTTTTTTCCTCGGGAAACTTTACTTTTACGGACTCTTGACTCTTTTCGTACTCGGCATTATTAATGTTTTCCATTAGTTGTGCCTTCCCTGCCATGACAGGTGAAGAATAGTGTTAATATTTGATTTGATTTTTTTGACACATTTTTGACATGACTTTATGTTTTTGTTGTTGCTTTTTTGGCGCGTTCTAGGAGATAAGACACTGACATATTTTTCTACTCTCGCCGTAAATTGTTTATAAAATTTTGTTGTTTTTCCAAAACGTAATAAATGATAAAAAGAAAATATCGGACGAGTGAGCCTAAATTTTGATTTGTCGGATTATCTAACACTTTATTAGTTAATGTTTATATCTATATAGTTTTTGTTTTTTTGGTTTGTTGAATTTTTGTTCTTGTTTTTGAATAAAAAATTTTATAAATGACTAATAAATTAGATGATATAATGAAATTTCATAAAAATGACGACAGGTAATCAAGTGGGCGAGTGTGTAAGGTGTTTCAGGGGAGGGGGAATTCGATTTTTGTTTAAGGTGACAAATTTTTTGTAATTGAAATTATATATTAGACGTTTCGATTGAGGGAAGAGGGGAGTATTTGCTAGCATTCGAGCCTGTAATTATATGTTCGTTGTAATGGGTGTTTTTTTAGAGGTATAGAACTTCGAATTGAAATAAAACACAAGAAAATCGTTTTAATGTCCATCAATTTGGCTTTATTGGAAGGATAATTTTATGCCATTAATGTTTAAATATGATTTCGGACATGTGGCCGCCGCGGCTGGCTCGTATAAAGCCAATTCTACAGGTCCAATTTTCAACTACTTTTTCGAGCATATGGGGCCGTATGTTGGCAATAACGCCACGAATGTTGGCTTCCAAGTCCCCTAACGTTTCTGGTTTGTTGGTGTAGACGAGCGACTTCACATATCCCCAAAGAAAATAATCCAGTGGTGTCAAATCGCACGATCTTGGTGGCCAATTGACAGGTCCATTGCGCGAAATTATGCGCTCATCGAATGTTTCCTTCAATAAATCAATTGTGACGTGCGCTGTGTGGCATGTAGCGCCGTCTTGTTGGAACCACAACTTATCCACATTCATGCCATCCAATTGGAGAACAAAATAGTCGGTTATCATGGCTCTATACCGGTCTCCATTTATGGTAACTGACTTTCCAGCATTATTTCGGAAGAAGTATGGCCCAATGACTCTACCAGCCCATAGAGCACACCAAACAGTCAGTTTTTGTGGATGTAATGGCGTCTCAAGGGTCTCATGTGGATTCTCTTCACTCCAAATGCGGCAATTTTGCTTGTTGACGTAGCCATTCAACCAAAAATGAGCCTCATCACTGAACAAAATTTTGCGATGAAAATCAGCATCGAGATCAATCTCATTTTCGGCCCATACACCAAAATTACGACGCATTGCATGGTCTCGCGGCTTTAATTCTTGCACAAGCTGGATCTTGTAAGGTCGCAAGCCAAGATCTTTGCGCAAAATCTTCCATAAAGTTGATGGACAAAGCTCCAATTGCTGTGCACGGTGGCGAATCGATTCATTCGGGTCCTCTTCAACACTTTGCTCTACAGCGGCAATTGTTTCTTCGGTGCGCACTGTTCGACGTCGCTGCGGATGCGTATTATCACATAGAGTAAACGTAGTGCGAAAACGATCCATGGTTAACCGAATTAATTGCTCTGATGGACGATTATGTCGACCATAAAATGGACGGAGCTTGCGGTAAACTTCGCGAACTGAACCATTATTTTCGAAATAAATTTGCACGATTTGCAAGCGTTGTTCTTTTGTCAACCTGTTCATGATGAAATGGCAAACCAAACTAAATATTTATCACTTGACAGCTGACAAAATGGCTGCCAGTTAAAAAAGTGATGCCAACTTAAAGTTCTATACCTCAATAAAAAACACCCGATAGTATTGTTTTATAAAAAATTATGTAAACTCTAGAGACTAAGATACTCTAGAGGCTAAGGTAAGCTGGAAGATTTATGAAGGAAAACTAAGATAGTGGTGATAATTATTGAACGTTCCTTTGAAAATTCTTCATTATTTTCTTATATTTAAAGGTCCACATGAAAAATAGATTTGATTTTCTTAACAAATTCACTGAAAACTTTATATAATTTCTCAAAATTCTTAATTAAAAACATAACATTATCACATTTGAAAAAAAAAACATAAATTAAATAAACAATTTCGGTGCGAGCATTTCAATTCGAATTTGAATAAATAAAAGTTACGTAAAACGAAACACATGTCAACTACAAAATTTTAATGTTTCGTAACATATGGATTCCAGGAAAAATAAAAAAAATTCTAGAAATAGAACATACAAAAAAGGGAAGGGGAAAACTCCCTAAGCCAACCCCTTGAAACAAACCAATTTCAACACTTATTCAAAATGTTATGAAATAAATGATATGAGAAATAATTAATGTATTTTTTTACAATATGTGTAAAAGTAAACACTATATAATAGGTCTTTTATATAAAATACTTCATATAATCATCAAAAATACATATCTCTATGTCTGTCTATCTGCATGTCCGTCTATCTCTTCATCCATCCATCCGTCTAGTATTGCATAATATTAATATGAAAATTAACACTGAATCACGTAGACGACAATAAAGCAAAAACAAATACAATTCAAATTAAATTCAAACACCAACAAAAGCAACAGCAACACCAAATACCGACCGACAACATTCAAACTAAATAATTTGTATTTGTTGCTGCTGTTCTATCTACCCTGCAGTAAATGCCGTCAGAGAAACAATACTGTTTTGCTATTGACAATGTCTCCAGTACTACTTGCCTATTTTGCCCCATCCAATGCTATCTACTATTGACATTTAACATTTAGAGTTCCTACGAAATCTACCAGTAGACATTAAAACTATTTACTTAGTATTGACTTTGTAGTTCTTTTGGTCCAAATGGAGACATCGGGATCAAATCGGGGCCTATTAATATACATATATGTTGACACATTCGTTGACTATGTCACCAGATATATACTAGAATAGTTGTCTCTATATATTCACTATTTCAGTACTGAACTAAAATTGGGGACATTTGAATTGATGTTACACAAAGTGTTGACATGGAGACACATGATCCCAGTTTTACTACAGGGTAGCGTCATATATACATTTGTTGTTGTAGTTGTTTCTTAGAAGTGTTTGAGGTTGGTGTTTTCTTGTTATTTAACAAAACAAGTTTGATTTGTTTTGGTTTGATATCAAACCAAACAACCTCAATTGAAATGTAAACAAAAATGTATCTACAGAGAATGAGAACAAGAGAATGTTTAATTAACAGAATATGTAAAGGAATAGTTAAGCATTAAAAGAATTAAGTCTTTCAGGGATAGGAATAGAGTCTCAACATTATAAAGTTTGATTCGGATTTATTTGTTATTGATGTTACTTGCTCATAATTTATTATGCATAACATTTTTCCTTTTTTTTTGAATAGCGAAAGATAATTTACTTAAAGAAGTATAGCATGTGAACCGCCGTGGTATAGCAGGTGAGTCATCCGTCTAGCATACCAGAGGTTCCAAGTTTAATCCCCGGCCATACCCACTTGAAAAAATAACTCAGCAAGCCACTGGTTATTGAGTATTAGGCTATGTAAAACTTCTTTAACTAATGCATTTGCAGTTCGGAGCCGGATTTAAAATGAATATAAAAATGGAATCGGATGCAGTTTGAGAGAAGTGCCCTTTGTTCCAATTAGGAATAAGGTGGGAATTAAGTATGTATGTAGTAAGTATAGCATATTATATAGGTTCAAACTTCGTTCTTATGATGTTACAGTTTTATAACAAATGAAGATTTGAAAGTTTCTTTCCACACATCACGTCTTTTTTGTTTTAAATTTGAAGTTCTTATATTGGACAGTAGAGTAACCAACTGCAATGATTCACTTGAGAATCGTAGCAATGTGGGATGTTTTTCGCTGTTCTATCCATGCTACAATGGTTTGGGTTCTAATGAAATCACAGACCTTGTTTTCGAAACATGAACTTTTGTACGTAGTACCAGTATCTCTTCTAGAATTCCAAAAGTTGTTGTAAATTGGCCAGTGGATCGCACAACACAGCACAGAGAAAATTCATTATTAAGAAGCACTGTCCGTATGAGGAATAAACTTCCCGCAGAAGAAGAAATCCAGGCATTTAGAATATTCTGTATTTTTTCTGATTCGAATTACCGCACATCTCCCAACGAGCGAGCTTAGAATTTTAGTATTCATGCTGTTACGAGTGCCGTGCCAGCATCAGGGTTTTTGGCTTAGTTAGTTTACACATGAAAAACTTCTTCTATTCCCATTGACTCTTTATATATCGGACTCACATCATTTTATAACTATAGCAACTCCGAATCAAATGACCTTATCCACGCTCTGGCGGGTGCACCCAACTACCTCTTTTCCGTGTATTTCAACGAAGCACTTGTAGAGCAAAATTGAAATTTGACGTTCAAGGTGTTAGGCCTATCCAGCTCCATTATCTCTGTCATACCTCTATAGAAGCAGGGATTTGTTTTGTCGCATTTAGTATATTAAAGATTTGCTGTAAGCATTTGTTTGCAAAGGTTTACAGTCGCATAATAATGGAATTTGTGAGTTTCCAAGTTTCGCAACTATTCTACAAAATGGACTTAACATTCAAGTTGTATATTCGTAACTTAGTTATTGTTGATATTTGCCGAGAAGCTTAAAAAATGCCGAATGCTGATTTTCAATTACTTATACCTGATCCAATGTCTTTGTTGGCGCCACCACTTGTAGATACCAAACTTCCTAGATAATTATCTATTATAATTGAAGGTTCTTACACACGTAGACTACTAAGCATCAACATAATAAATTTGTGCCTGGGTTCGAGCCCCAGTTGCGTCAACATCAACATCAATTATTACTATGTATTATAAATTACAGCATTTGTCATCTGCGGTAAACATTCAACACGCCTTTGAAATAAAAAAAAAAATCGCGGATAGTTCATTTTTGGTTTGTTTCTCTATGGGTCATATATTGTGTCTTTGAATCTGCTAAAGACAATTGATCCCGAATTAAAGAAAAATTACAAACATTACGATAAAATTTCTTCTTCTTCTGTTATCCTTGACTTCCAGTGGAGCACAGGGCCTCAATTAAATGACGTAAATTTTTGAACTCGGGATTTGCCCTGGCCTGCTGAACAGAAGGCGGCTAATTTCTGGCTCTTATTTCTTTGAATAAATAGATCTGGCTAACGTATTTATTAATGAACTGTGCCTTTTGCTTTGCAAAATACTTTTCAAAGCTTTGCGAATGTTTCAACGGTGGAAGCTTGGTAACCAGCCGAAATGAGGCTGATTATCAAATAACCAAAGTGAACTCTTTTTGAGTCCCTATTTTATATTTATCAAAAAAGTAATTCGAACGTCCATGGGAAGCAGTTCTTGATAGAGTTAGGCTTCAAAGACCTGTTAACCAAAACTTATTCCAGATGACTCATCTGGTCTTTACGACTAGAATACTTTTGAGAGATCCAAACTAAAATAAAATAGACGACTTAGCTGCAGTAACTTCTTGATAGATAGATTCTAAAACGGTTTCCGAACCCAGGTTGATAAAATGAGAAAATATAAAATATTGAACTTGAACAGATTCTAATAGAACGCTTAGCTTAAACAAGAATTTTGCCTGATAAGATAGAATTTAATCTATATACGATTTTATCTCAAAACTAGTAGCTTTATATATGTAGATGAAAAATTAACTTTTACACAGTTTCCGTCAACACGATGTCTAAATATCATGAGTATGATCTGTTGGAAGACGATTTAGCTGAAGATGCTGAAAAGCTTCTCCAAATTCAAACATTAAAGTATATTGGCTTTCGAATTTCGAAAGTCTTCTTTAATTTGAGAGGCTCCACCTTTGATTTCTATGTGGATTAGTAGTAGATTAGTTCTTTGAAAGATAGAGAAAACACAAAATTAATCTGACATCAAAGCTATTCAAAAAGTGTTTGAAAAAAAACATCGATAGCGAGCAAAGAATACGAATTAAAGAAATCCATTCAAAATAGGAGGGAAGTGAATTGAAGGGTTTAAAGATATAGACATTGAAGAATATTAATGAAGAATCGATAAGAGCCTCTGATTCGAAAACATCGTGTACCTAATTAACATTAGAGTATCAAAGTTTTACTAATAAATTAACATAAGATTTTTCGACATAGGTGATTTCAAGGTTAGTAGATTTTAAACACTGGTAAAGGACAAGCAAATAAGAGTTTGTGGACGGATTTGGGCATCTTGTAATAAAGAAAATCTCTGACTTTAGTTGACAAAGAATCAGATTTAAGAGATTGTAGAAGCCTCCCAATTCTTCAATAGATAGGAATTCATTTTGAAATTTTTAAATGTAGCTGATTCCAGATTGAAGACATTCTATTTCGGATTCAAGTTAGAATTTCGAAAAGGAATCGTTAATAGGCAATTTGGAATGAATCTTAAATTGAAATAAAAATAAAAGTAAATAAAGTAAAATAAAAGTAAACATTACATTTGAATAATTATCTAGATATCAAAGAACAAGGATAAAACTGTGTATAATTTTTTAAGTCACAGAAAAATAGCTATAAATGGACACCACTACGTGATACAAAAGAGGACCATGTATTCCAGTTTTTTACCAAGTCATGCTCTTTTAATTTTTGCAAAAAATAGATCATTTTTTCAGGAGTGTTTAGAATAGATCTACTATGTTGCGGCTATCTAATTTTAAACGGTTTGCTACCTATGGACCTGAACAGGAGTAAAAGACCCAAATACTTGGCGTCCATAAAAAGTAAATGACTTGGGACAAAACTGGGAGATATGGGTCCTCTTGAATTACACTCTGCGACAAAAAAAATAAGTAAAAGTTTCTAAGATATTATACAATTTTTCTGGTAGGTACTGTCGAGTAGAACAACACTCTGTTTCTTGAATTTTCAAAGCCACCCCAAAATCTAGAGTTACGGGTAAAAAACGGTTTTGTGAAAATTTGTTTTTCTTTTAAGCTGAATAAATCAGTAATTTTTTGAACGGATTTGCAAATATGTTTTTATTGGTAATCTTATATACTTTTGACATCAGATCCTAAATAATACGCTTCCTATACAAAAATTTTGTGTAATAACGTTCCAAAAATAGAAAAATGTGGAAAAAAAAGGAAAAACTATATTTGGTGTTAAAAACGTACGTATCTTAAGTATATTTTAAGAAGCTATATACCGTTGAAAAGGACTTCTTTCTTCAATATCTTTCAAAAAAACTTAAAATTGGTGGGCATTTGTCTAAGTTACGGGATGATAAGTGCATACGGGTATGAAAACCCGGTTTTTTACCCGTAACACCAGATTTTGGGGGTGTTTTGAAAATTCCAAAATTAAAGTATTGTTCTACTCGACAATACCTACCAGAAAAATGGTATAACATCCCAGAAACTTTTACTTCATTTTTTTTTTGTCGCAGGGTGTTATTTTTGGAAGGAAGGGGTTTTAATATCGTATTTAATAAAACTAAAAAAACAATCACAGAGAAACGAAAATAATTTCATCCGAAGCATTGTTAGCTCTTATGCTCATTATCCCGAAAACAAATAAATATATATACTTAGACGATTTCATAGTTTCAAGACCCTGACCTGCACAATAATTCTGAGTGCAGTATCTGACAGCCAAAGACTACTAAAGTACAAATGTGTACGTGACAGAAAACATGCTGATTAGATAGAAATGCTCTTTCTCTTTAACAAAAATTAAATGAAATTAGAAATAAATTTACGTCAAAACTTGAATTCAAAAGAATAAAATCGCAAAACAAAATATACTCTTAAATAAAGAAAATAGAGAGTACGATGAGTAATTTTTGCTTTGGGAAAAATGTTCAGTTTTCTTGACATTTCTATGTGGCTCTTTTCTCTGTTTGTGTCAACGAAAAGGAAGAAGAAGCAGCAGAAAACTACGAAGTAGAAATAAAAACAAATAGAAAAAAATTATTGTTTTGACACAATGCGCACGTTTTTTGTTAAATTTCGAAAAAAAAAACAAAACTTATACCCAAAATAAAAATAATAGTTTTTTGTATTGTTTTGCCGGCATTAGAAATAGATAAAAATATTCGTATGATTATGATAACATGCGGCTGCCAGCCAGCCACCACCTTCTCCTCCTCTTCTAGATCAGCCGATTATTTTTGTTTTAAGAATTTTCGACTGTTTTTGCCAAAGTTTATTATGTAAATAATGGATTTTTTTGTTATTGTTATTGTTTTTTTTTTCTAGCAATTTATTTTTCTTTAACAAATAGATTTAAGAAAACAATTCTTAGAAATACTTGTCTAGAAAATGTTTTCCCCGAATCTTATTTAAACAGACAAAATGTTAATCATAGACGTAATTGAGTAGTGCTTTTATTTTTGGGGTAAGTTCGGGTAAAAGTGGATTAGACATGAATGATTTTTGTTTATCTTGAAAGTTCTAAGATGACAAAAAATTAGCACAAAATAGGAAAATAGCTTTTTCAAAAAACTAAGTCATATTTTCTGAGTTATATCACTTTGAACTTCATGTTTTCAAAAATTGACCTTTGAACTTTAGTCAATACTAAAATTTTAGCAAATATCGTGTATCTCGCGTTTCTATATTGATTTACAAATTTTTGCTATTTCTTCAGAAACTTAAAATTTTGGGGTAAAAGTGGATAAGACATGAATTATTTTTGCTTATCTTGGAAGTTCTTAATAGTAGAAAATTAGCACAAAATAGAAAAATAGTTTTTTTTTTTAAACTAAGTCATATTTTCTGAGTTATATCATTATGAACTTCATTTTTTCAAAAATTGACCTTTGAACTTTAGTCAATACTAAAATTTTAGCATATATCGTGTATCTTGCGTTTCTATATTGATTTACAATTTTTTGCTATTTCTTCAGAAACTTAAAATTTTGGGGTAAAAGTGGATAAGACATGAATTATTTTTGCTTATCTTGGAAGTTTTTAAATGGTAAAAAATTAGCACAAAATAGGAAAATAGGTTTTTTTTTAAACTAAGTCATATTTTCTGAGTTATATCATTTTGAACTTCATGTTTTCAAAAATTGACCTTTGAACTTTTGCCAATACTAAAATTTTAGCATATATCGTGTATCTCGCGTTCCTATATTGAGCTACAAATTGTTGTTATTTCTTCTGAAACCTAGAATTTTTAAGTTTTGAATATTATTAACATTTTCCTCTAAATTTTGTAAAACAAAAAAAAATGTCTTCAAATTTTTGCAAAATTTACGTCACATTTTTGTTTTGCATTCTCAAGTACACGCAAAATTTAGCATTGACCCAAATATATCTATTTACTTTTTTTTTCAAACCAACAACTTTGGGCAAATTAGTTCAGGGAAACAGAGACCATGTTAGACAGAGACAAGAAGAAAATATGATGAAAACTTTTAAAGAAAACGCATTAAATTATGAAGGACAATAAAATGTTGTCCCCAATGTAAAGTGCACCTAAGTAAATTTTAAATTTTTGACATACTTTCAGTTGTGTAATGTTGTAAGAGAAATTTTTCTGAACAAGATTTTTTTGAGAAAGGTCTGAAATTGAAACGAAATGCCAGAAAATTTGGCATTGGGTATAATGTGATATGATGACATCAGACCGTATATCTTTTTTAAATTATACCCAAACAACGAGATTTTGATTTTTTTTGAATTTTTTGAAAGAAATTAAAGAAAAAATTGTTTGTACTAAACTTTATTATCTCCTTTGGTTTCAAAGATATTTAACTTTTTGTATGATGAAACTATTAGACCGTATATCTTTTTTAAATTATACCCGAACAAAGAGATTTTGATTTTTTTTAATTTCTTGAAGGAAATTAAAGAAAAATTGTTTGTACTAAACTTTATTATCTCCTTTGGTTTCAAAGATATTTAACTTTTTGTATGATGAAACTATTAGACCGTATATCTTTTTTAAATTATACCCGAACAAAGAGATTTTGATTTTTTTTTAATTTCTTGAAGGAAATTAAAGAAAAAACTTTTTATACTTAACTTTATTATCTCCTTTAGTTTCAAAGATATTTCACTTTTTGTATAATGAAACTATCCGACCGTATATATTTTGTAAATTGAATCCAAACAAACAGATTTTTTAAATTAATTGAATCTTCTAATGAAATTAAAAAAACTATTATTATATATACAAAATTTTTCTTTCTCCTTTAGTTTCAAAGATATTTCACTTTTTGTATATTGATTTTGTTTGTACACACACATTAAAATATTTTGAAATATTATATATGAAATATTAACATTTTGAAATTTTTGAAATCTTTAAAGCAAATTTAAGAAAAAACTTTTAATAGCAAACTCTATTATCTCCTTTATTTTCAAAGATATTTCACTTTTTGTATAATGAAACTATCAGACCGTATATCTTTAGTAAATTTAATGCAAATAAATAGATTTTTAAAGTTTTTGAATCTTCTATGGGAACTAAAGGAAAAACTATTGATACTAAACTTTATTATCTCCATTAGTTTCAAAGATGTTTCACTTTTTATATTGATTTTAATTGCACACACACATTAAAATATACAAATTTATCAAGGGAATAAATGTATATATTAAAAAATTTTCTATGAAAAAAGTTATTCTTCTTCGTCTGTTATCCTTGACTCCCAGTGGAGCATATGGCCTTAAAGTTAAAAGTAATTAGTAAGTATAACTTTTATCCGTAGAATCACCTCTTGGTCTACTATCCGAATATATTATAGAACATCATATTTAACAAGGTTCAAAATTCAAACTAAATACCAGAAAATCTGGCCTTGGGTACGATGAAACTATCAGACTGCATATCTTTTGTAAATTTTTCCCAAAGAAAGAGATTTTGAAATTTTTTGAATCTTCTAAGGAAACTAAATAAAAAATTATTAATTCTAAACTTTATTATCTCCCTTAGTTTCAAAGATATTTCACTTTTTGTATAATGAAACTATCAAACCGTGTACCTTTTGTAAATTTAATCTAAACAAAAAGATTTTTAAAAATTTTGAATCTTCTAAGAAAATAAAAAAAAACCTATTTATACTAAAGTATAAAATTTTCTTTAGTTTCAAAGATATTTCACCTTTTGCATATTGATTTTATTTGCACACACACACTAAAATATACAAATTTATCAAGTGAATAAAAGTTTGCATGTGTTAAACAATTTTCTATTAAAAAAGTTATCTGATGATATCATAGATGATTATATTTTACAAGTTTTGATATTGAAACGAAATGCCAGAAAACTGGCCTTGGGTATGATGAAACTTTCAAATTGTATATCTTTTGTAAATTATACCAGAACAAAGCGATTTTGATTTTTTTGAATTTCTTGAAGGAAATTAAAGAAAAAACTTATTAAACTAAACTTTATTATCTCCTTTAGCTTTAGAGATATTTCACTTTTTGTATAATCAAATTATCAGACCGTATATCTTTTGTAAACTTTATCCAAACAAACAGATTTTTAAATTTTTGAATCTTCTAAGGAAATTAAACAAAAAACTACTTATACTAAACTTTTTATCTCCTTTAGTTTCAAAGATATTTCACTTTTTGTATAGTGATTTTATTTGTACACATTAAAAAATTTTGAAAAATTATATTTCGAAATATTATATTTGAAATATTAATATTTTGAAATTTTTGAATTCTTTATAGCTAATTTAAAAAAAAACTGCTAATACTAATCTCTCTAATCTCCTTCAGTTTCAAAGATATTTAACTTTTTGTATAATGAAACTATCAGAAGGTATACCTTTTGTAAATTTAATCTATTTTCCAGATTTTTAAATTTTTGAATCTTCTAAGGAAATTAAAGAAAAAACTATTTATACTAAACTATATTATCTCCTTTAGTTTCAAAGATATTTCAGTTTTGGTATATTGATATTATTTGTACACACACAATAAAATACACAAATTTATCAAGGGATAAATGTATGTATTGGACAATTTTCTATGAAAAAAGTTATTAAGTATAACCTTTTTTTCCTAGAATCGCCTCTCGGTCAACTATCTGAAGATGTCGAAGAAGATTATATTTAACAAGTTTCGAAATTGAAACGAAATGCCAGAAAATCTGGCCTTGAGTATGATGAAACTATCAGACTGCATATCTTTTGTAAATTGAACCCGAATAAATTAGTTGTTAACTTCTTAAAATCTTTGAGGAAAATTAAAGAAATAACTTTTTATACTAAACTCTATTATCTCCTTCAGTTTCAAAGCTATTTAACTTTTTATATGATGAAGCTATCAAACCGTATATCTTTTGTAAATGTTATCCAAACAAACAGATTTTTTAATTTATTGAATCTTCTAAGGAAATTAAAGAAAAAAACTATTTATACTAAACTATGTTATCTCCTTTAGTTTCAAAGATATTTCAGTTTTGGTATATTGATATTATTTGTACACACACAATAAAATACACAAATTTATCAAGGGATAAATGTATGTATTGGACAATTTTCTATGAAAAAAGTTATTAAGTATAACCTTTTTTTCCTAGAATCGCCTCTCGGTCTACTATCTGAAGATGTCGAAGAAGATTATATTTAACAAGTTTCGAAATTGAAACGAAATGCCAGAAAATCAGGCCTTGAGTATAATGAAACTATCAGACTGCATATCTTTTGTAAATTGAACCCGAATAAATTAGTTGTTAACTTCTTAAAATCTTTGAGGAAAATTAAAGAAAAAACTTTTTATACTAAACTCTATTATCTCCTTCAGTTTCAAAGCTATTTAACTTTTTATATGATGAAGCTATCAAACCGTATATCTTTTGTAAATGTTATCCAAACAAACAGATTTTTAAATTTTTTGAATCTTCTAATGAAATTAAAGAAAAACCTATTTATACTAAACTATGTTATCTCCTTTAGTTTCAAAGATATTTCCCTTTTTGTATATTGATGTTATTTGTACGCACACAATAAAATACACAAATTTACCAAGGGATAAATGTATGTATTAGACAATTTTCTATGAAAAAAGTTATTAAGTATAACCTTTTTTCCTAGAATCGATATCTGATATCTGAAGATATCGAAGAAGATTATGTTTTACAAGTTTCGAAATTGAAACGAAATGCCAAAAAATCTGGCCTTGGGTATGATGAAATTATCAAAATGTATATCTTTTGTAAATTGTACTCGAACAAATAAATTGTTAACTTCTTTAAATCTTTAAAGGAAACTGAAGAAAAAATTATTTATTCTAAACTCTATTATCTCCTTTAGTTTCAAAGATATTTAACTTTTTATATGATGAAGCTATCAAACCGTATATCTTTTGTAAATGTTATCCAAACAAACAGATTTTTAAATTTTTTGAATCTTCTAAGTAAATTAAAGAAAAAAACTATTTATACTAAACTATATTATCTCCTTTAGTTTCAAAGATATTTCACTTTTTGTATAATGAAATTATCAGACCCTATATCTTTTGTAAATGTTATCCAAACAAACAGATTTTTAAATTTTTTGAATCTTCTAAGTAAATTAAAGAAAAAAACTATTTATACTAAACTATATTATCTCCTTTAGTTTCAAAGATATTTCACTTTTTGTATAATGAAATTATCAGACCCTATATCTTTTGTAAATGTTATCCAAACAAACAGATTTTTAAATTTTTTGAATCTTCTAAGTAAATTAAAGAAAAAAACTATTTATACTAAACTATATTATCTCCTTTAGTTTCAAAGATATTTCACTTTTTGTATAATGAAATTATCAGACCCTATATCTTTTGTAAATGTTATCCAAACAAACAGATTTTTAAATTTTTTGAATCTTCTAAGTAAATTAAAGAAAAAAACTATTTATACTAAACTATATTATCTCCTTTAGTTTCAATGATATTTCACCTTTTGTATAATGAAATTATCAGACCGTATATCTTTTGTAAATGTTATCCAAACAAACAGATTTTTATATTTTTTGAATCTTCTAAGGAAATTAAAGAAAAAACTCTTTATACCAAACTTTATTATCAACTTCAGTTTCAAAGATATTTCACTTTTTATATATTGATTTTATTTATAAACACACATTGAAATATACAAATTTATCAATGGCATAAACGTATATATTAAACAATTTACAATGAAAAAAGTTATTAAGTATTATTTTTCCGCTTCATCGCCTCTCGGTCTACTAACAAATTATAATTTGGAACCCCTGCGTAGAACCAGAATTTTAGATAACAGTTTATTATTTTGATTGAATTGTTAGCTATTTGTTAGTTTTTCATCAATTCAATTTACAGTCACAAATTTTTAATCACATTTTCTATCATGTGGCTTTTCTAGAGCATTCGGAACTAAGTACTCCAGAAAAAAAAAACACATGATTCATTAAATAACAAAGTATATATTCATAGGTCAGATGGTTTATTTTTATAATCTACCAACCAATAATTTGTTTATTTGCTTAGATTGTAATAAATTATTGGTTGGTCGTTTGTGGATTGTCGAGTGAAATTGTAGATAACAGTTCAATGGGAAAGGGACCTTACGCAAAGACCTATTCAAGTGGGGATTTTTGATATACATATGTATGTAAACTTGAACAAATTTTTATAGAAATAATTTTCGTTAAGAGGTTGTGGGTTCGAATCCGGGCTCAGGTTCATATCATAAATTTTTATTTTTTTAATTTTAATAATTTTAATAAAAAAAAATATTAAAATTAAAAAAATAAAAATTTATGATATGAACCTGAGCCCGGATTCGAACCCACAATCTCTTAACATAAATTCTTGGTTCAACTAAAAAAATTAATTTCTTTCAAATAATTTTCGTTGAAATTTTTTAAAATAAAAACTTTTTCCGTTAAAATAATTTCATGGTAAATTTTCGGTAGACACATTTTTTTTTTATTGAGAAATTTTCAAAATTTTTGTTTATACGAAGGAACGATTGGGGCCCTATGCTCCACAGGGAGTCAAGGATAACATACGAATGAGCAAGTTTTGTAAAAACTTGGAAAGCGACCTAGTGGAGATTATAGACTTAGGTGAGGTTATACAAAAACCATTTTAAAAGATTTTGAAACACATGAAAAATTTCGAGATATTCGCAAAAAACTGTTTTTGTTTAGGTCTTAGTATCTTTTTATTGAGGTATAGAACTTTAAGTTGGCATCACTTTTTTAACTGGCGGCCATTTTGTCAGCTGTCAAGTGATTAATATTTAGTTTGGTTTGCCATTTCATCATGAACAGGTTGACAAAAGAACAACGCTTGCAAATCGTGCAAATTTATTTCGAAAATAATGGTTCAGTTCGCGAAGTTTACCGCAAGCTCCGTCCATTTTATGGTCGACATAATCGTCCATCGTTTTCGCACTACGTTTACTCTATGTGATAACACGCATCCGCAGCGACGTCGAACAGTACGCACCGAAGAAACAATTGCCGCTGTAGAGCAAAGTGTTGAAGAGGACCCAAATGAATCGATTCGCCACCGTGCACAGCAATTGGAGCTTTGTCCATCAACTTTATGGAAGATTTTGCGCAAAGATCTTGGCTTGCGACCTTACAAGATCCAGCTTGTGCAAGAATTAAAGCCGCGAGACCATGCAATGCGTCGTCATTTTGGTGTATGGGCCGAAAATGAGATTGATCTCGATGCTGATTTTCATCGCAAAATTTTGTTCAGTGATAAGGCTCATTTTTGGTTGAATGGCTACGTCAACAAGCTAAATTGCCGCATTTGGAGTGAAGATAATCCACATGAGACCCTTGAGACGACATTACATCCACAAAAACTGACTGTTTGGTGTGCTCTATGGGCTGGTGGAGTCATTGGGCCATACTTCTTCCGAAATAATGCTGGAGAGTCAGTTAGCATAAATGGAGACCGGTATAGAGCCATGATAACCGACTATTTTGTTCCCCAATTGGATGGCATGAATGTGGATGAGTTGTGGTTCCAACAAGACGGCGCTACATGCCACACAGCGCACATCACAATTGATTTATTAAAGGAAACATTCGATGAGCGCATAATTTCGCGGAATGGACCTGTCAATTGGCCACCAAAATCGTGCGATTTGACACCACTGGATTATTTTCTTTGGGAATATGTGAAGTCGCTTGTCTACGCCAACAAACCAGAAACGTTAGGGGACTTGAAAGCCAACATTCGTGGCGTTATTGCCAACATACGGCCCCATATGCTCGAAAAAGTAGTTGAAAATTGGACCTGTAGAATTGGCTTTATTCGAGCCAGCCGCGGCGGCCACATGCCCGAAATTATATTTAAACATTAATGGCATAAAATTATCCTTCCAATAAAGCCAAATTGATGGACATTAAAACGATTTTCTTGTGTTTTATTTCAATTCGAAGTTCTATACCTCTAAAAAAAACACCCATTACTTAAGTACCTTCAACTCTAACATTAGCGGAGCGATTTCAAAATTTTTAACAGTTTTCGAAAGTCAAAAGATAAAGCTATGCACTGGGCTTATATTCTAAGAAATTAGGTAAGTTTTTTTATCAAAAGTTTCGCTTTTTATTTTTTTGGTAATTTTTCAAATTGAAAAGCAATTATTTCAACTGTTTCTATAATAACCTATTTTGTTTTATACAGTTTTCAAAGCTAGTTCTATATAGAAAAAAACGAGGAATTACTTATTGGTATCAGTTTACATTGTCGAAAGTTACGTAACTTTTTCCAAAGTTAAAATTTTTCGATTGCAAACCAAACACTTTTTATAATGAATTTCTGGTAAAAATGTTTACATGGCCTAGTCGGTTAATAAAAAACTTTTAGATTTTTCGTCTGATTTGAAAAAAATCCAAACCACGTTTTATTAGGAACTAAATTTTTTTTTAAATTTTTTAAATTTATACAAATTAAAAAAAAAAAAGTTTTATTTAAAGAAAATTTTTTAAAATTTTTGTATTTAAGGAAATTTTTATGTTTACAGAAAAACTTTAACATTTTTGTATTTTTATGAAAACTTTCAAAATTTTGGTGTTAATAGGAAAATTTTCAAAATTTTGGTGTTTATAGCAACGTTTTCAAAATTCTAATAGATTTTTTATACACATTTTTTAAAATTTTTCTATTTATAAGGAAATTTATCAAGTTTTTTTGTTTATAGGAAAATTTTAAAAATTTTATATTTATAGAACAAAATTTATATTTGTAGGAAAATTTAAAAAAAATTTGTGTTCTTTGGAAAATTTGAGCATTTGTAATAAAATTTAAAAAATTTGTGTGTTTACAAAAAAATTTTAAAAATTGTTGTATTTGTAATAAAATTTAAAAAAATTTTGTATTCATGGAAAATTTTTTTTTGTATTTATTTAAGGAAATATTTCAAAATTGGAAAAGTTTTATTGAATTTTGTTATTTATTGAAAAATTTTTAGTATTAATGAAAAACTTTTCAGTAGTTAAATGTTTGGTAATTTAAAAAAAAAATTTGCATTTACAGGAAAGTCTTAAAAATTTTGGCATTTTTTTAAGTTTAAAAGAATTTTTCAAAAATGATGGGATATCAAACATTTTGTTTAAATGTTTTAGAGTAGTGTATTGCACTAGGATTCCAATTTATTATTGTAATAAATAGTTTTTTGATCAAATCAAAAAATGTTGGTAAGAATAGATGATAATCTTCGATTTATGTTGATTTTTTGCTTGGACACATAATTCGTATTTATTTTGTCGCGCAAATAACATATATTGCGGAAATCTTGATCTGTCAAGAATTAGAGGTACTCCTCCTGATGATGATGGCCTAACCAACCAAACAACATTTTTGGTTTTATCAAAAAAAAAAAAAATAATGTTAATAGGCTAATTATACCCTTCACCACCATAGGTGGAAAGGGTATTATAAGTTTGTGCTGATGTTTGTAACGCATAGAAATATTTGTCTTAGACCCACCTTTTAGTATACCAATAGAATCACTTTCTGAGTCGATTTAGCGATGTCCGTCCGTCCGTCCGTCCGTCCGTCCGTCCGTCCGTCTGGCTGGCTTGCTGGACCCCCATGTAAACCTTGTAATCAAACTACAGGTCGCAATTCTAAAGATAATTTGATGGAATTTGGCACAGATAATTTTTTTGATAATGTGACCACGGCTATTGAAATTGGTCAAAATCGGTTCATTATTTATGGTACCTCCCATAGGTCCCACTTCCCGGAATTGCTATATTGGCCACAAATATCAATATTTTTTCATAAAATTTAAAACATATACTGCTTATGTAAACTTAAATCACTGTACCAAATTTCGTTGAAATCGGTCCACATTTGACCATAGCTCCCATACAAACTCTTCTTCAAAAACGCACTAAATGAGACAAAAAATCACTAAAACGCTCGTAAATCTAAAGATAATAAAAATTTTGAGTTTTGTTTTTGCATACATAATTTTTGTAACAACTGTAATCAATTTGCCAAATTTCGAGATAATCGGTCCACATTTGACCCTAGCTCTCATATAAGTCCAAATGACCGAAACAGGTTGAATATATACGTTTTGAGAAAATGTTTGTATGATGGCAAAATTTAGCAAATATTTGTCTTTATACAGGAAAAATAACACCTTTGACCTTAGTGGTGAAGGGTATCGTATGGTCGGCTTGACCGACTATAGCGCTTTCTTACTTGTTCTTTCTTAAGTAGTTTTCGATAGGTTTATATTTACGAAAGTTATACGGGCCAATAGGTTTTACATACAATAGTGCTCAACTTTGGCTCAGTGTGGAGGCCACTGTGCTAAAAATAGACATGCTTCTAAAAATTGCTCTAAAACTCCAACTACCCATTGGCCGATTTCTGCATATTGCACCACAATCGGTCCAGTAGCTTGAAAGTTATTGAAGTAACACTAAAATAGTTCACATACAATATTTTGCACCATAACTTCTAAACCATTTAATTAACAAAGAACAAAAACTTCTTTATGCACCAAAACATTCCCCGTTTTTGTTTAATTACGATTTTTTGTCGCTTACGATCAATATTTTTCCTGTCGCTTGCGATCATTTTAATCTAAGGGCTCGATGTGATAGCAATTATTTAAGCCAGAGCTTAATGAGTATTACTATCAAGTTGAGTTATTTTAATATGGTCCTTCAAACCGGATTTGAATGATTACTAATTTTGCAGATTTTAGAGAAATTCAATAGAATTTGTCAAGGCTCTTATTTTTATCTGAGGCTAAACGATGAGGACCTATTTGTTGATCTTTTAGAAGCTCAAAGGCCAACAAAGTTCTAAGAACTTTTGCAGATGTTTACGGCTAAAAAATTTTCTCATTCAATTTTGAGCCCCACTGTAGACATTTTTAGTCCACTTGAAAATCGAATGATAACACAACAATTAAATAATAATAAAATTATATCAGAACAAATTTTTTTTTTTTCTATTTAAGTGCAGGAAAGTTTGTATGTTTATGACTATAAGTGCATTATTCAATTTGAAAATTTTTTCCTAACTATAACTAAATATTTTATCTTGTATAATAGAAAATGTGGAAATTGATTTTGCAAAAAAAACACACGAAATAAAGATTTTTCCCCGGAATTACTTAATATTTAAAAGCAAATATGTAACGATAAGTGTTTGCTATTTAGATGACTTGGTAAGGGGCTTTAGAATGTGTTGGTGTTTGTTATAAAAAAAAATTATAAGATTATATCATAACAACAAATAATTATTGCATAATTTCCTTTTAAATAATTAACTAAAAAAATATTTAATAAAATTTATTGTTAAATTATCTTTATTCTAAAGACAGGCCAAAAGACAGATAAGCTCCCACCTCATTTGAATTAAATTTTAATATAATAAACTATTATTATTATTTAATATTGAAGTCATATTTTTTTATATTTATTGTTAAGAATAGAGAATATTTCTAGTCATATAATTTTTTTTCTATTAAATTTTTCTGATTTCATAACACTTCCATTCCAATTACGTATCTATGACTGAGTGGCTGGCGTTTAGCGTTCGTTAGCTGCTATAAAATTTTATAAATATGAAATAAAAAAAATATTCTCAATTCAAATTCAAATCAATTTTTCAACTCAAACCAATGAATGCCATAATGATTATGTGTTTTAATTTGTTGTCGATGTTGTTTTTCGATTTTTGCTATTTTGCTGAATGCATAATATTAGCAGCAATAAAACTTTTTGATAAAACAAAAATATACTATAAATTTGATTTTAATTTTGAAATGATTTCATTTTTTTAATGTGAGATATTAAACATATATCACTAAGTTTTGCTTAGCTAAATGTAAAATTTTAGTCAAAATTTGTCTCTAGTAAAATCTCAGGCAAAATTTGTCTCTAGTAAAAATTTCATCAAAATTTTTCTTTTGTAAAGTTCTTACCAAAATTTTACTAAAGACAAATTTTGATCAAAATTTTACTAAAGACAAATTTTGATAAAAATTTTACTAAAGAAAAATTTTGATAAAAATTTTACTAAAGACAAATTTTGATATAAATTTTACTAAAGACAAATTTTGATCAAAATTTTACTAAAGACAAATTTTGATCAAAATTTTACTAAAGACAAATTTTGATCAAAATTTTACTAAAGACAAATTTTGATCAAAATTTTACTAAAGACAAATTTTGATCAAAATTTTACTAAAGACAAATTTTGATCAAAATTTTACTAAAGACAAATTTTGATCAAAATTTTACTAAAGACAAATTTTGATCAAAATATTACTAAAGACAAATTTTAATCAAAATTTTACTAAAGACAAATTTTGATCAAAATTTTACTAAAGACAAATTTTGATCAAAATTTTACTAAAGACAAATTTTGATCAAAATTTTACCAAAGACAAATTTTGATCAAAATTTTACTAAAGACAAATTTTGGTCAAAATTTTACTAAGGACAAATTTTGATCAAAATTTTACAAAAGAAAAACTTTGATCAAAATTCTACTAAAGACAAATTTTGATAAAAATTTTACTAAAGACAAATTTTGATCAAAATTTTACTAAAGACAAATTTTGATCAAAATTTTACTAAAGACAAATTTTGATCAAAATTTTACTAAAGATAAGTTTTGATCAAAATTTTACTATAGACAAGTTTTCATCAAAATTTTACTATAGACAAATTTTGATCAAAATTTTACTATAGACAAATTTTGATCAAAATTTTACTATAGACAAATTTTGATCAAAATTTTACTAAAAACAAATTTTGATCAAAATTTTACTAAAGACAAATTTTGATCAAAATTTTACTAAAGACAAATTTTGATCAAAATTTTACCAAAGACAAATTTTGATCAAAATTTTACTAAAGACAAATTTTGATCAAAATTTTACTAAAGACAAATTTTGATTAAAATTTTACTAAAGACAAATTTTGGTCAAAATTTTACTAAGGACAAATTTTGATCAAAATTTTACAAAAGGAAAACTTTGATCAAAATTTTACAAAAGAAAAACTTTGACCAAAATTCTACTAAAGACAAATTTTGATCAAAATTTTACTAAAGACAAATTTTGATTAAAATTTTACTAAAGACAAATTTTGATCAAAATTTTACTAAAGACAACTTTTGATCAAAATTTTACTAAAGACAAATTTTGATCAAAATTTTACTAAAGACAAATTTTGATCAAAATTTTACTAAAGACAAATTTTGATCAAAATTTTACTATAGACAAATTTTGATCAAAATTTTACTAAAAACAAATTTTGATCAAAATTTTACCAAAGAGAAATTTTGATCAAAATTTTACTAAAGACAAATTTTGATCAAAATTTTACTAAAGACAAATTTTGATCAAAATTTTACTAAAGACAAATTTTGATCAAAATTTTACTAAAGACAAATTTTGATTAAAATTTTACTAAAGACAAATTTTGGTCAAAATTTTACCAAGGACAAATTTTGATCAAAATTTTACAAAAGAAAAACTTTGATCAAAATTCTACTAAAGACAAATTTTGATAAAAATTTTACTAAAGACAAATTTTGATCAAAATTTTACTAAAGACAAATTTTGATAAAAATTTTACTAAAGACAAATTTTGATCAAAATTTTATTAAAGACAAATTTTGATCAAAATTTTACTAAAGAAAAATTTTAATCAAATTTTTACTAAAGACAAATTTTTATCACATTTTTACTAAAGACAAATTTTGGTCAAAATTTTACTAAGGACAAATTTTGATCAAAATTTTACCAAAGAAAAACTTTAATCAAAATTCAAATTAAGACAAATTTTGATAAAAATTTTACTAAAGTCAAATTTTGATCAAAATTGTACTAAAGGAAAAAATGTTGATCAAAATTGGTTTTAGTAATATTTTGAAAAAAAAAATTGTCTTAAGTAAAATTTTGATTAAAGTTTGTCTTTAGTAAAATTTTGATCAAAATTTGTCTTTAGTAAAATTGTGAATAAAATTTTGCCTTTAGTAAAATTTTGATAAAAATTTGTCTTTAGTAAAATTTTGATCAAAATTTTTTATGTACTCGTATGTCTCAAGTTTGTACTATTTATTGCATTTCAATTTATTACTATGAAGCTTAAGAAATAGAAAAATCAACACATTTTAATGCAACAAACTATAGAAAAATATGTAGAATTAAAAATAAATTAATATTATCATAGACAACAATTTCGTCTAAGAAATGAATACTAGAACAATGTTGAGTGACATAATAGGTAGTTATGTAAAGGAATTAAATCTATCTAAGGGATTTGTAGGGCAACTGTTATCAACAAAATCTAGCTACATGTATTTAACGCCAGATGGCTATTGACAATTTTAATCAAGATCAATTTTGATCGCAATTTTACTAAGGACAAATTTTTATCAAAAATTGTCTTTAGTAAATTTTTGTTCAAACCTGTCGTTAGTAAAATTTTGATCAAAATTTGTATTTAGAAAAATTGTGGTCAAAATTTATCATAAGTAAAGTTTTACTTAAGACAAATTTTGATCAAAATTTTACTTAAGACAAATTTTGATCAAAATTTTACTGAAGACAAATTTTGATCAAAATTTTACTAAAGACAAATTTTGATTAAAATTTTACTAAAGACAAATTTTGATCAAAATTTTACTAAAGACAAATTTTGATCAAAATTTTACCAAAGACAAATTTTGATCAAAATTTTACTAAAGACAAATTTTGATCAAAATTTTACTAAAGACAAATTTTGATTAAAATTTTACTAAAGACAAATTTTGGTCAAAATTTTACTAAGGACAAATTTTGATCAAAATTTTACAAAAGAAAAACTTTGATCAAAATTCTACTAAAGACAAATTTTGATAAAAATTTTACTAAAGACAAATTTTGATCAAAATTTTACTAAAGACAAATTTTGATCAAAATTTTACTAAAGACAAATTTTGATCAAAATTTTACTAAAGATAAGTTTTGATCAAAATTTTACTATAGACAAGTTTTCATCAAAATTTTACTATAGACAAATTTTGATCAAAATTTTACTATAGACAAATTTTGATCAAAATTTTACTAAAAACAAATTTTGATCAAAATTTTACTAAAAACAAATTTTGATCAAAATTTTACTAAAGACAAATTTTGATCAAAATTTTACTAAAGACAAATTTTGATCAAAATTTTACCAAAGACAAATTTTGATCAAAATTTTACTAAAGACAAATTTTGATCAAAATTTTACTAAAGACAAATTTTGATTAAAATTTTACTAAAGACAAATTTTGGTCAAAATTTTACTAAGGACAAATTTTGATCAAAATTTTACAAAAGGAAAACTTTGATCAAAATTTTACAAAAGAAAAACTTTGACCAAAATTCTACTAAAGACAAATTTTGATCAAAATTTTACTAAAGACAAATTTTGATTAAAATTTTACTAAAGACAAATTTTGATCAAAATTTTACTAAAGACAACTTTTGATCAAAATTTTACTAAAGACAAATTTTGATCAAAATTTTACTAAAGACAAATTTTGATCAAAATTTTACTAAAGACAAATTTTGATCAAAATTTTACTATAGACAAATTTTGATCAAAATTTTACTAAAAACAAATTTTGATCAAAATTTTACCAAAGAGAAATTTTGATCAAAATTTTACTAAAGACAAATTTTGATCAAAATTTTACTAAAGACAAATTTTGATCAAAATTTTACTAAAGACAAATTTTGATCAAAATTTTACTAAAGACAAATTTTGATTAAAATTTTACTAAAGACAAATTTTGGTCAAAATTTTACCAAGGACAAATTTTGATCAAAATTTTACAAAAGAAAAACTTTGATCAAAATTCTACTAAAGACAAATTTTGATAAAAATTTTACTAAAGACAAATTTTGATCAAAATTTTACTAAAGACAAATTTTGATAAAAATTTTACTAAAGACAAATTTTGATCAAAATTTTATTAAAGACAAATTTTGATCAAAATTTTACTAAAGAAAAATTTTAATCAAATTTTTACTAAAGACAAATTTTTATCACATTTTTACTAAAGACAAATTTTGGTCAAAATTTTACTAAGGACAAATTTTGATCAAAATTTTACCAAAGAAAAACTTTAATCAAAATTCAAATTAAGACAAATTTTGATAAAAATTTTACTAAAGTCAAATTTTGATCAAAATTGTACTAAATGAAAAAATGTTGATCAAAATTGGTTTTAGTAATATTTTGAAAAAAAAAATTGTCTTAAGTAAAATTTTGATTAAAGTTTGTCTTTAGTAAAATTTTGATCAAAATTTGTCTTTAGTAAAATTGTGAATAAAATTTTGCCTTTAGTAAAATTTTGATAAAAATTTGTCTTTAGTAAAATTTTGATCAAAATTTTTTATGTACTCGTATGTCTCAAGTTTGTACTATTTATTGCATTTCAATTTATTACTATGAAGCTTAAGAAATAGAAAAATCAACACATTTTAATGCAACAAACTATAGAAAAATATGTAGAATTAAAAATAAATTAATATTATCATAGACAACAATTTCGTCTATGAAATGAATACTAGAACAATGTTGAGTGACATAATAGGTAGTTATGTAAAGGAATTAAATCTATCTAAGGGATTTGTAGGGCAACTGTTATCAACAAAATCTAGCTACATGTATTTAACGCCAGATGGCTATTGACAATTTTAATCAAGATCAATTTTGATCGCAATTTTACTAAGGACAAATTTTTATCAAAAATTGTCTTTAGTAAATTTTTGTTCAAACCTGTCGTTAGTAAAATTTTGATCAAAATTTGTATTTAGAAAAATTGTGGTCAAAATTTATCTTAAGTAAAGTTTTACTTAAGACAAATTTTGATCAAAATTTTACTTAAGACAAATTTTGATCAAAATTTTACTGAAGACAAATTTTGATCAAAATTTTACTAAAGACAAATTTTGATTAAAATTTTACTAAAGACAAATTTTGATCAAAATTTTACTAAAGGCAAATTTTGATCAAAATTTTACTAAAGACAAATTTTGATCACAATTTTACTAAAGACAAATTTTGATATAAATTTTACTAAAGACAAATTTTCTTTAAAATTTTACTTAAGACAAATTTTGATCAAAAATTTACTAGGGACAAACTTTGATCTAAATTTTTCTAAAGACAAATTTTGGTAAAAATTTTACTAAAGGCAAATTTCGATAAAAATTTTACTAAAGACAAATTTTGATTAAAAGTTTACTAAAGACAAATTTTAATCAAATTTTACTAACGGCAAATTTTGATCAAAAGTTTACTTAAGGCAAAATTTGACATGTTGTGCCTAGAAGTCTATGGGTTAACCAACTGTAACACCAGATGGCGCTACAAGTTGGCTTAAAAACATTAGCAAAATGCTTAAGAATGCATACCTTTATATAGTGTTCAAAGTTTTGTATGTCTCGTATTTAGCTATAAAAAATTTACACATTTTGACACCAGACATTTGTCTGTACGTATTTTGAAAAAAAAAACTATTACATATTGTCATTATTGTTTCATATAAAAAATTTACATAAATAGAGATGTATGTAAAAAAATAGCTATGATAATATTATTGTTGTTGTTGTATAATGTTCTATATTACAAAAATAACCTTGTTACGAGTAGAAATAGCAAATAATAGATATTAGATACGTTCTACACCGCATATACTTGATAATAATACTTAATACATTTTGCATATTATTGTACTCATACAAAAGTACTTCAAGATGTTTAGTAGAGATGCTCCTAAAAGGTTGAATAATTTGATACAGTAATCTATATTAATCTAATCTATAGTCTAATAAATCTAATCTATAGTCTAGAGCTAGTCAGTCTAATAAAAAAAATTGTATAAATAATTACACCTTTTTTGCAAAATTTTATATATAAGGAAGTATTTTTTTAATAGGTTTATATTGTAGACAAAATAACCTTTCAATCGATATACTATGCTCTAAAATCGAGTGAAAACTATCGAAGATATTGCTTTTTTTGTAAGACAACCAGGGATTTTAAATCATATTAAAATAAATATCTCAAAATGAATATATTAAATTTTGAAGTTTAAACATAAAAATTGACCTTTAGGCCTTTCCGAACAAATTTATTTTTCGTATAGTCAAAGCTAATATGTTTGTCTTTAAAATGATATATATACCATCGACTTACCCTAAATAGTTTCAAAGTTCTAAGCAAAAGAACAAAACTACTCCCATAAAAAAAAAAAAAAAAATATTTCTTAAGCCCTACCCTAATATTCAATGTACATTGTTTTCCTTTAATTCTTTTTCAAAATTTATTTATTTATTATTGTCAGTCAGTATCTTGTAAGTTATGTCAATGTAAAATTGTTTTTCTAGACAAACGACTGAATGTTTTGTATCTTGTCTAGAATGACAACGTATAGAGATAGATACATTTTCATTTGTGTATTATATTTGTTTAAATACCAAGTACCTACATGTACTTTTATAGTAATGATATCGATATGTTACTGAACAAATATTTAGATATTTCTTATATAGGAAACTACTTTTAAATATTTACTTGATATTTCTACTTTGATTTCTAAGTAACATTTATGCGCAATAAGAATTTTAAAGGCCAACGAACAAGTTATGGAAATATTAACGCATTTTGTAGGAGGAGAGGGAAAGTTTTAATCGGATAAAAGTTGTGAAAGCTTGTTATATTTATAACACTGTGCTAGTTAAAAAAACCGAAAAATGGACACCTGTAGAGTAAAGAAAAATGGAGAACGCTAAATCCAGTGGTGCTTACCGTTTTTTAGGTTAGATTTTGATTAAAATTTCACTAAAGACAAATTTAGATCCAAATTTTACTAAAAGCAAATTTTGATCAACATTTTTCTAAAGACAAATTTTGACCAAATTTTAACTAAAGACAAATTTTGATCACAATTTTGCTAATGACAAATTTGGATTAAAATTTAACTTAAGACAAATTTTGATCAAAATTTGATTAAAAATAAATTTTGATCAAAATTTTACTAAAGACAAAATTTGATCAAAATTTTACTCAAGACAAATTTTGATTAAATTCTGATCAAAACTTTACTAAAGACAAATTTTAATCAAAATTTAACTAAAGACAAATTTTGATCAAAATTTTACCACAAAAAAAATTTTAATCAAAATTTTACCTAAGAAAAATTTTGATCAAAATTTTACTAAAGACAAATTTTGGATCAGAATTTTACTAAAGAAAAATTTTGATAAAAATTTTACTAAAGAAAAATTTTGATAAAAATTTTACTAAAGAAAAATTTTGATAAAAATTTTACTAAAGAAAAATTTAGATCCAAATTTTACTAAAGAAAAATTTTGATCAAAATTTTACTAAAGAAAAATTTTGATAAAAATTTTACTAAAGAAAAATTTTGATAAAAATTTTACTAAAGAAAAATTTTGATAAAAATTTTACTAAAGAAAAATTTTGATAAAAATTTTACTAAAGAAAAATTTTGATAAAAATTACTAAAGAAAAATTTTGATAAAAATTTTACTAAAGAAAAATTTTGATAAAAATTTTACTAAAAAAATATTTAGATAAAAATTTTACTAAAGAAAAATTTTGATAAAAAATTTTACTAAAGAAAAATTTTGATAAAAATTTTACTAAAGAAAAATTTTGATAAAAATTTTACTAAAGAAAAATTTTGATAAAAATTTTACTAAAGAAAAATTTTGATAAAAATTTTACTAAAGAAAAATTTTGATAAAAATTTTACTAAAGAAAAATTTTGATCAAAATTTTACTAAAGAAAAATTTTGATCAAAATTTTACTAAAGAAAAATTTTGATCAAAATTTTACTAAAGAAAAATTTTGATCAAAATTTTACTAAAGAAAAATATTGATAAAAATTTTACTAAAAAAAAATTTTGATAAAAATTTTACTAAAGAAAAATTTTGATACAAATTTTACTAAAGAAAAATTTTGATAAAAATTTTACTAAAGAAAAATTTTGATAAAAATTTTACTAAAGAAAAATTTTGATAAAAATTTTACTAAAGACAAATTTTGATCAAAATTTTACTAAAGAAAAATTTTGATAAAAATTTTACTAAAGAAAAATTTTGATCAAAATTTTACTAAATAAAAATTTTGATCAAAATTTTACTAAAGAAAAATTTTGATCAAAATTTTACTAAAGAAAAATTTTGATCAAAATTTTACTAAAGAAAAATTTTGATCAAAATTTTACTAAAGAAAAATTTTGATCAAAATTTTACTAAAGAAAAATTTTGATCAAAATTTTACTAAAGAAAAATTTTGATCAAAATTTTACTAAAGAAAAATTTTACTAAAGAAAAATTTTGATCAAAATTTTACTAAAGAAAAATTTTGATCAAAATTTTACTAAAGAAAAATTTTGATCAAAATTTTACTAAAGAAAAATTTTGATCAAAATTTTACTAAAGAAAAATTTTGATCAAAATTTTACTATATATACATTTTTATTAAAATCGAACTAAAGACATATTGTGATCTGAAGACAAATTTTTAGTTTGACTGTAGTTAATTATGTCATGCATGTTTTGTCTTATGTCTCCAATATCCATGGACTGTATTTGAATGGCAAATCTTGCTATCATCTGCAAACGAGTACATATTTATAATTGGAAGTTTGACATAGAAGGTCATTTAAAATTTATTAAAAAAAAAGAGTAGGACAAAGAGTAGGCCTTACGGTAATTTTGATTTTTTAGCTTATAACTTTGAAACTATTCGGGGTAACTAGACGGTTTATATCTCATTTTGAAGAAAAACATATCAACTTGGACTATGTGAAAAATAAATTTGTTCGCAAAAGTGTAAAGGTCAATTTCTGAAGTGTAAATTTCAAAATGTAATATGTTCATTTTGATTATATTATGTCATCTCTACTAAACATCTTGAAGTACTTATATGAGTATATCACCCCAAATTAATCTTGAACTCGCGGGATATATAAAAATATAGTCGAAGTTTAAGACATAGGTCTGAGTATAGGGGAAAATATTTTTCAACATTTTTTTTTTTGTTTGATGGGGGTAATTTGGTTTTTTAGCTTATAACTTTGAAACTATTGTGGGTAAGTAGACGGTTTATATCTCATTTCAATGACAAACATATCACCTTGGACTATATGAAAAATAAATTTGTTCGCAAAAGTGTAAAGGTCAATTTCTGAAGTGTAAATTTCAAAATATAATATGTTCATTTTGATTATATTATGTCATCTCTACTAAACATCTTGAAGTACTTATATGAGTATATCACCCCAAATTAATCTTGAACTCGCGGGATATATAAAAATATAGTCGAAGTATAAGACATAGGTCTGAGTATAGGGGAAAATATTTTTCAACATTTTTTTTTTTTTTTGTTTGATGGGGGTAATTTGGTTTTTTAGCTTATAACTTTGAAACTATTGTGGGTAAGTAGACGGTTTATATCTCATTTCAATGACAAACATATCACCTTGGACTATGTGAAAAATAAATTTGTTCGCAAAAGTGTAAAGTTCAATTTTTGAAGTTTAAAGTTCAAAATGTTATATGTTCGTTTTAATTTAATTATGCCATCTCTACTTAACATCTTGAAGTACTTGTATGAATATATCACCCCAAATTAAACTTAAACTCGTGGGATATATAAAAATATAGTCGAAGTACAAGAGATAGGTCTGAGTATAGGGGAAAATATTTTTCAACATTTTTTTTTGTTTGATGGGGGTAATTTGGTTTTTTAGCTTATAACTTTGAAACTATTGTGGGTAAGTAGACGGTTTATATCTCATTTCAATGACAAACATATCACCTTGGACTATGTGAAAAATAAATTTGTTCGCAAAAGTGTAAAGTTCAATTTTTGAAGTTTAAAGTTCAAAATGTTATATGTTCGTTTTAATTTAATTATGCCATCTCTACTTAACATCTTGAAGTACTTGTATGAATATATCACCCCAAATTAAACTTAAACTCGTGGGATATATAAAAATATAGTCGAAGTACAAGAGATAGGTCTGAGTATAGGGGAAAATATTTTTCAACATTTTTTTTTGTTTGATGGGGGTAATTTGGTTTTTTAGCTTATAACTTTGAAACTATTGGGGGTAAGTAGACGGTTTATATCTCGTTTCAATGACAAACATATCACCTTGGACTATGTGAAAAATAAATTTGTTCGCAAAAGTGTAAAGGTCAATTTTTGAAGTTTAAAGTTCAAAATGTTATATGTTCGTTTTAATTTAATTATGCCATCTCTACTTAACATCTTGAAGTACTTGTATGAATATATGACCCCAAATTAAACTTGAACTCGTGGGATATATAAAAATATAGTCGAAGTATAAGACATAGGACTGAGTATAGGGGAAAATATTTTTTAACATTTTTTTTTTTTTTTTTGGTGGGTTTAATTTTGTTTTTTAGCTTATAACTTTGAAACTATTGTGGGTAAGTAGACGGCTTATATCTCATTTCAATGACAAACATATCACCTTGGACTATGTGAAAAATAAATTTGTTCGCAAAAGTGTAAAGTTCAATTTTTGAAGTTTAAAGTTCAAAATGTTATATGTTCGTTTTTATTTAATTATGCCATCTCTACTTAACATCTTGAAGTACTTGTATGAATATATCACCCCAAATTAAACTTGAACTCGTGGGATATATAAAAATATAGTTGAAGTATAAGACATAGGTTTGAGTATAGGGGAAAATATTTTTTAACATTTTTTTTTTTTTTGGTGGGGTTAATTTTGTTTTTTAGCTTATAACTTCGAAACTATTGATGGTAACTAGACGGTTTATATCTAGTTTTGAAGATAAACATATTAACTTTGACTATGTGAAAAATAAATTTGTTCGAAAAAGTACAAAGGTCCGTTTCTGAAGTTTAAAGTTCAAAATGTAATATGTTTGTTTTGATTTAATTAAACATCTTGAAGTACTTATATGAATATATCACCCCAAATTAATCTTGAACTCGTGGGATATTTAAAAATATAGTCAGAATATAAGACATAGGTCTGAGTATAGGGAAAAATTCTTTCTAATTTTCACTCTTGTCACATTCAGAGAATTTCCCATAAATTTGTTTACTTTCACTCAGTAAATTTTTATAAAGAATTCAATTGTTCCGGCTGATTAACAATTTTTCTAAGAAATTTTCAAATTTAACTATAAAAAAGTTGATAAATGAAAAATTATACAACCAAAAAAAAAAAAAAAATACTCGTAAAAGCACAACAAAGTGAGAGAAAATTGAAAAGCAAAATAAGTTTTCTTTGTCAAATTACATGACACTAAATTGTTGTTGCATTTATTGTAGAGGTTTTCAAAAATATTTATATTATTGCAGCAGTTTTCAGTTTTTTTTTTTTTTTTTTTTGTTAGTAATATGTTTATAAATACAGCAACACGTAAGTTTATTGAAAATGCCCATTGGCTGGTAGTTGAGGTGGGTTGCATTGATTCGGGTGGTTGTTTTGTTTTGGTTTTTTTTTTCAAATTTTCTATTTATTTTTCACACAATCATTATCAACCTCGTCATAATCATCTTCATCTTAATCATCGTTCTAAGACTTTTTGGGATTTTCTGAATGAAAACGTAAACTAAACGTTTAAACAAACTAAAGTACTCTTATTCTTATAAATGAATAATTGTTTAATGTTTTCTTATAAAAAAAACATGCAAGTATGTTTCATGATGTTCTTCATGTGTAGGTACTCGTCATCAGCAAAATAAACTTTTGTGGGGGGGCTCCCACAATGTTTTTGCTTTTGTTTTTTGAGGCCAAATTCTCTGCGCTTCACTTGCGCAATTTCAATAAATAATTTTTGCTCTTAACTGTTTCATAATCATCATTAATACTAATGCATTTGCAAGTTTGTATTTGATTTTATTACTCTTTGTTTAGATACTCTTTACTCTTATTAGTTTTGTTTTGTATACAAAATTGTTCAAAGTGATGTGGTAACGCTTTTTTGTAGTAAAAACAATAATTAAACGACAATGTTATGTGTTTTGACAAAGTTGCCAAATCGATGAAAATTTGTTGAGCCGATATGATGGGTAATGGTTATTGTAATTTGAAAATTTAGTGCTTCTTAGAGTATAGATGAACATGATTTCTAAATGTCTGGCTTACTACCACATGCGCCATGAAATAAAATAAATTTGAAAGGAAGACATTACACAAATATCGAAATAGTTTTGAATCATTTAATTGATCAACATAATCAAATGCATTCAATTCATTTTTATCAATCTTCAGTGGCGCCATCTGGCGAAAATAAGTCGCACCCACTTAACTTAACAAAACCTTCGTCGGCTCATTTGCATAAGAATATTACATAGAATAGCTAACAATTTCATTAGTTTTGAGTTAGTTTCAATGTCGCCGTCCATCGGAAATTAATTGCACTAACTTAAAAACCTCTGTTGACACATTCGCAACAACTTTGCCAAAGATCATAGTATGATCAAATGCACAGTTTACGATTTAATTCATGTTGAGTAATTATACCCTTCACAACCATAGGTGGAAAGGGTATATTAGGTTTGTGCTGATGTTTGAAACGCATAGAAATATTGGTCTGGGACCCACTTTTTAGTATACCAATCGACTTAGAATCACTCCCTGAGTTGTTTTAACGATGTACGTCCGGCTGGCTGGCCGGTTATCCATGCAAGCTTGTTATCATTTTACAGGTCGTAACTTTCTAGATAATTTAATGAAATTTGGCACAGGCTCATATTTTGGTCCAAGGACCATTCTATTCTATTCTTTTTTTTTTGGGCGAAGTCGGATTACTATTTCGAGTACCTCCTATAGGGATGCCTTCCCGGAATATAGTTTTTGGCCCTTTACAGCCACAAATTAAGTTGTATTTTTATAATATTCTGCACAAATATTGCTTATCATAACCTTAATCATTATTCCTAATTTTGTTGAAATCGGCCCATATTTGACCATACCTCCCATACAAGAGACAGTCTCAACAGACGTTTATATACACATAAAAGCGCAAAAACTTTAATAACTCTAAAGATAAATGCATTTGATCACTTAAACTTTGCACAGATAAATATTTTATAAATATGAACCAATAACCAAAAATCGGCCCACAATTGAACCTTGCTCCCATAACGGGCCCTTAGACGGAAATGATATATGATATATCTCGAAATTTTGAAAAAATATCACATAATATATGTATGTATGTCTCTAAGACTTAAGGAAAACTTGTTTAATTATTGGCCCATATTTGACCTCAGTAGTGAAGGGTATGATATAGTCAATAGCTTTTCTTACTTGTTTTTAATGTGTGTTTGCCACCTATCGCAAATTAGTCATACTGACTTAGAATCGTTCGTCGGCTCAAGCGCAAAAACTTTGCTAAAAATTATAGCATGATCAAATACACAGCTTAAGATTTAAATAATTTTGAGTAATTTTCAGTGGCACCACCTGTCGGAAATTGGTCAACACAACTTATAAACCTTCGTCGCAGTTCTGAAGATAATTTGATGAAATTTGGCCCATATATATATTTTTTTATAGTGGAACTATGTCTATTGAAATTCTTTAAAATCGGTCCATTATCATGTTACCTCCCATAGGCCCACTTCCCGGAATTGATATTTTGACCACAAATATCAGTATTATTTAACCATAGCTCCAAATCTGAATGCTCGTAAATCTGAATATAATAAAAATTTTAAGTTTTTTTTTTGTACATATAATTTTTGTAAAAAATGTAGTCGGTCCACATTTGACCCTAGTTCTCATATGAGTCTAAATTACGCTTAAATTTATGTCTTAAGAAGATGTTTGTATATACGAAAAAGAACACCTTTGACCGTAGTGGTGAAGGGTATCGTATGGTCGGGCTTGACCGACTATAGCACTTTCTTACTTGTTTTTATATACGTACATATAAGAAGAAAAATGTAATGTACATCAACAACCACCAATGCATTGTTCACTGGTTATAAACAGCGGTAGTAGGGCGACCGAAAATATTGCGATAGACACTCGAAAGATCCAGAATACTATCGGATTCTCTAATTCTGCATTTTATAGTTCGAACATCAATTTCATACAAACACTTCCCGGAAAATCGTGACACTTAAATGCTTTCTTCGACATTTGAAAAATATGCCGCCTCCAACGGGCTGTATCGCACTGTATTTTCATGCCCAAAACATTAGGGGCTTCTGATTCTTCAATTCCTATATTCCCATACTATTCCACCCACAGTAACAGATGAAGCAACATTGTCAACCAAACGTTCATGTGTTAATATACAGCATTTTTCTGGCATTAAAATCAAGCCTACTTACACGTTCAGAAATTTAAATAAGGTCCAAATTTGCATTATCATTCATGTTCGGCCTATTTCCCTCTATGTTTGAAAGGCTTGACCTGTAGCTAATTGAATATGAATGGCAAATGTTGCCATCATTTGCAAAAGAGTAAATAGGATTGGAACATGTATAAATATAAGAATAAGAGTAGGAGAAAGAACGGAGCCTTGCTGTACCCCTGAATTTATCTTAAACTTGTTATATGATATTACATCTATAACAACTCTTATAGAGCGATTTCTGATGAAACTCGATATAAATCGAGAAAAGTCATTACCGATCCCAAAAGCAATAAGTTTCGATAGAAGTACATCATGCCACACTCTATCGAAAGCCTTGGAAATATTTAAAGCTACAACTTTACCTTTACCAAAACGGTGAATTCTTCTTCTGTTATCCTTGAGGAGCATGAGGCCTCACATCAGAAAACCAACACCCCTACTATGCTCATCACCCTCCGGGCGACCGGAGTAAAGAAACACAGTATTTTCGTTCCGAACTTCCCCTTGTCCTGTCCATCTAGCTTCTTGCACCGCCAGCAGATCAATTTTAAAATCAAACATTTCACGCCTTAGTTGTTCTAAAACGATGAATAGAACGATACAATTCTTCTGATAAAAAGACTAGCGGGTCCCCCTAGAGCGACCCCTTCCAAAATCCATAGAGCCGGTCGCTTGGTAAGTTATTAGAATCCGATACTTAGCCAAATATTAGTTTACCATAGTTTCCATTACTTTTGAAAGTGCAGAACGATTTGCTATTGGGCGGTAATTTTCAGAGTTATTATCCTCACCCTTTTTCGAGATTGGTGTTACATTACCCACCTTAACATAGCACATAGGAAATTTACCAGTATGGTATAGTGTGCTAAAAAGGTGAGCCAATGGACGAGCTTACGTCAAAGAGCACTGATTCAAGACCAGTCTTGGAATGCCATCCGGCTGAGGAGACTTATTTGAGTTGAGATGCGCTTAAACCTTTATAACAACACGGGCTCGTAAGATTATGCTAGGCATAGTTACAGATACTCTTTATAACGGCCATCGACATAGGAGAAGCAGACTCTATCAATCCTAAAAACAACTTTGGGATTGGCGTTACATTAGCCACCTTCACATAGCACATGGGGAATTTACCAGCATGGTACAGTGTGCTAAAAAGGTGAGCCAATGGACTAGCTAACGTCGAAGAGCACTGCTTCAAGACCAGTGTTGTAATGCCATGCGGCCCAGAAGACTTTTTTGTATTGAGATCCGCTAAAACCTTTTTAACAGCACGGGCTCGAAAAAATATGCTAGGCATAGTTACAGATACTCTTTATAATGACCATAAACAGAGGAGAAGCAGACTCTATCAATCCTAAGAACAAGTTATTTTTTTCAAGTGAGTCTGGCCAGAGATCGAACTTGGGACCTCTGGTATGTTAGGCGGATGACTAACCTGCTGAACTACGGCGGTTTACCAAGGTAACGCTTGTATCCATTATTCCGGTATGTTAAACCTTTGATTATACACAATTTTCGAAACTTAAAAGCATATGTACCTATATTGAGAATCTTATAATAAATTTCATCAATTCCCACATTCACTTTTCACTTTTATTCAAGATGGCAACACTTAGAAAACACATTTCTCACATAACAGAATACTGTTATGTAGTGCTTTCCGCTTACTCTCTGATTCTGTTTGGGTTGTTATTTCATGAGTGGGCAATATAAGGAGAACCCTTCCGGCGACATCTCAGCGCCTCTTACCCAAAAAATCAACAGTTTACACTATAAAAAAAGTATCTGTGTGAAGTTGTCAATGAGTGAGTGAGTGAGTGAATGACTGTTTGAGAGTGTGAGTGCATGTTATGCGATGTGTGAGCGCGTAGTGATTTTATAACTGTTTTTTTGTGTTTCACGCAATCCTATCAGAATTTTATTTTATTTTTTATTTTTGTATTATTTGTACCACCAAAACACTTGCATAATTTTTTTTTTTGTGTTTCGTGTTTCTTTTCCTTTCGAGATTTCAAGTGATGATGAGTTATAACAAACCTTTTTCTTTCTAAGCAAAAATTACCTTGTTTTTAGGTGATTAATTTTGATTAAATCTTTAATTTTAGACACTTCTTTTGGTATATTTTCAATTTCACATTTAATGAGTGCGAATTCTTTTCAAAACAGGCCTTAAATTGTCGCAATTCTAAGTGAAACACTTTTGGGCGTAACTTGTTTTATAAGATACTTTTTTACGTAACTACTTTGAATTTTTTTTTGCCACACAATTTTTTCAATATTTTTTCCACAATTCTTTTAAGATTGTTGTTTTTTCAATATTTTTGCTTTTTTATTTTTAAGAAATTTTCAAAATTTATTGGATTTTTTCAAAAAAACATGGATTTTTTCAAGCAATTTTTTTTTATTTATTAGATTTTTCTTTTTGCTTCTTACAAAATACAAAAGATTTTGTTGCTTTTTTTTAATATCAGAAAGAATTTTATTTTCTTTTTTAGCACAAATACACGACGCGTACGAGATTTCTTTGTATCTCCACAATTATTATAAAATCAACGGCGAGACAGACGTGTTTTTATTTTTTTTTTCTTTTGCTTTTTCAAGATTTTTTCTTGAGACTTTTCAATATTTTCAATGTGTTTTTCATAAGTTAGCGCGTTTTGCAAAATATAAGACAAATTTATTTTAGCATCAAGTCACCGCCGCTGTTAAAAAGCGAATGAATTTGTTCGCTTTGATTTGGAATTATCAGAGCACCACCAATTCTGCTCCCATATTCAAATGGCGTGGCTGTTTTCAAACCCTGTACTTTTCGCTTCTCTTCTCTTTGGCAAAATACATTTCTGTAGTCTCCCCTTTTAATATTTCGCCAATTTCTCTTATTTTTCCTTGAGTGTCTGTTAGTTTAAATCTGTGTGTGTGTATGTGTGTATGTGTGTCTGTATAGTCCCCCCAATACATAATCGTCATTGAGTTTACATTTGCCCAGAGTGACTGTTGATTGTCGATTATGTCACTACAACAGAAAATAAGTTTCGAAACATCTCAGCTCAGTTTGAGAGCCTTTATTATAACACATTTTTTTTTTGAATTTATTGCTTTCTTGGCTTTTGTTTCGTTTTAAAGTCGGCAAAGTGTTGCCAGAAAGTAACGCTGGACTACTTTGACGTAACAAGTTTCATTGTAATTATCATCTTTACTCTAATTTACATTTGTCACTTGCGAAATTTTATTAAAAAACTTCTATATATTAATTTGTTAAAAAAAACATAAACAATACTTTCTTGATTTTTTCATTTGATCGGAATTCGTTTGAAAGGTCAATGCCCCGGACAAAAATTCACACAGTCCCATACGCTGCCTATTATCGGAGCTTCTAAAGGTTAAACAGTAAACTTATAAGCTTGCAAACGTATGGATATTATGTAACATGTACTTTATTCAAATCCTGATTCCATCTCGAAAATTTATTGTTTCGATTCCAGTTCTGCTTTAGTACTGCTGGAAGCACGATCTTTCCAACAGGGGCTTCCAAACTTTGACAGTTGATAACGATCTTGTTGTCGTTTATTTGTGTCTTGCAGAATTACGATTTACCTACAAAATTTTTACTGATGCGCCCATTTCTGGACAAATGAACATCATTTTGGAATTTGGGACTATATCAAACTTTAAGAGCGTTCTATATCCCAAAACAGACACAGTTATTTTGGTTTTTGGCTGGCGGCGTCATTTGTTCGTTTGCCATCACGCCTTAGGTCGATGCTTACAATATTATTTTTTGGTTTAAATTGAATGATCTGGATATGAAGTTTAAACTGGACGACTCTAGGGCGACACAGCTCATGACACATTCGAAGTTATACACGTGCGATTTGAAGGCATGTTCACGTAGTCTGAGATCGTGATGTTTCCGTTTCCAATTCAATATAACTCCAGGGTAGTAAACCTAATCGGATATTACAATTGTTGTTGTAACTGCTATAATACTGGTTATATCGTAGAAGTGGTAGTCCTTAGGCGGAATTCTTCGAATTAAGAGTCGTTCCGGTAAGAAGAACTACCGTTGGAACTATATTGCAATTGTCTACGATATTGGTTCCTTATAAATTTCTCACGCTAAATCCCAATTGTAATATGTTATGATGTCTTTGTTTATCCAATCTAGTAAACTTAGAACCTTGCTTATTTAAAGAGCTAGACAACATACGTTAAATCATTCCATCTATTTGTTGAATCTGGAGATATAAATAAAGTCCAACGAACGGCGAAACTTTGAATGGATAGAACAATAAAAATTACAGTAACCATTTGAAGTTGGTAGACAACATAGGGAGAAACAAGAGGAGAGTAATTCCGATACGAAAAACAGAGAAAATACTCATAATAACTATATACCAATTTTGTAGTCCTTGAGGCCCTGTGCTCCACTGGGAGTCAAGGATAACAGAAGAAGAAGAATTTTGTAGTCCTATATAGAACACATACAACTTTTCATAAAAACTATCTGGAATAAAACTTATCTCCGCATTACCTACTTAAATGGCCTATATTTGCAATCAAAGGCAGGGCATATTTTAGAATTCCATGCGCTTCGATCTTGTGTGCATATTCTCCAATTTCGTAGGCCAAGTTTTTTCTGTACTCCTGTTTTCCGAGTTTTCTCAGGATCATTTCCGAACACTTTTCTTGCTAAAGTATTTTCATCCATTCGCACAACATATCCTAGCCAACGCAGCCGCTGCTGTTTAATGCGTTTTACTATGTCGATGTCAGCGTATAACTCATACAGGTTCATTCGATGTCGATATTAATTGTTATATAACCTCAAAGTTGTAGTTCTCAACGATTACATGTAGTCCAACTCATGTGGACTGTCCATTTGTAGAACCATCATTTACTCCTTATTAAATAATATTGACGACTATGACAAATGGAAAAAGGACCATGATTTAATGATCAGCATCTGGAACATTGGAACTCTTTAACCCCTCTACTTCCCTTGCATTTATGCCCTTCATATGACCCTTTGGGTCAATATGACCCAGCAATGAAATATTAACAAAATTTCATATTTAATATAGAATTTTTTTTTAATTTAGGACCAACACTTAGGGGATGACCCCTACTCCCTGTGTCGGAAGTAGGAAAATAGGTTGTGGGAGGAAGGATAGGATAGATAAAGTAGTGTTTATGGCTTTGAACTTATCTATATTGCAATTGGCAGGGAAAACTTCTCAGGGGAGTGAACTATACTACTGAAGAACGAATTTAATGTAGCGTGTTGTTCGGTCTACCGGCCAAGCGACCACAAAGGAATGAGCTCTAACAGAATGACGTGTAGTGCGTAAAAAAGTCCAAATTTCGGGAACGAGTTCTTTGATTTCGTTAAAGCACATTCCAAAGTATTTACAATTGAACAGTGTAAATCAATAGAGTTGGATACCACACTACCCCGCTGAGTACTTTCGCCATTTGCTGCACTCGGTCGAGAAGCTCCAAAATAGACTTTGAAGCTTTGGCCCATACATGAGGTGGTGTAAATAGTAAGGTGATCAGATGGAGTGAAGTATCTCTTGCACCGTTTTAGAAAACCGAGGCTCTTTCGACACTTGAAAGATATATTTTGTCGAACGAACATCACATTGAATTCTCATGCCCAGAACATCAAGAGCATCTGAATCCTCAATATGTACACCACCCATTATACAGATGAAGAAACATGGTTTGCCGCACGGTTATACATAAGCATACAACATCTAAATATTCACACGACCCCATTCTGAAATTGTTTTTAAATCTCGGTTTAATGATTGTTTCATATTTTGTCTCATAGCGCCAACCTCAAGAAGGCTTGGCCTACGATTGAATTAATATGAATGGCAAATATTACTATCATCTGCAAAAGAGTAAATAGTATTGGAAGTTTCATGTAGAAGATAAGAAATAGAGCAGGAGAAAGAACAGAGCTTGCGGTACCCCTGAATTAATCTTGAACTCGTTTGAAGAGAACCCATCCACAACAACTCGTAAAGAGCGATCTCAGAGGAAGCTCGATATAAACAGAGAGAAGTTATTACCGACCCCAAGGCAATAAGTTTTAAAAGAAGTGCTCCGTGTCACACTATATGAAAATAGTGTTACGTAATATGTGAACAGTCCATGAATGAAAAAGTAAAGAGTGCTCTAAATAAAATTTGTAGTTGGATTTTCTTAAATAAAAATCAAACCTTTTAATATAAAAACTCTACAAAATACGCAAATATAATGACATATTATACAAAATCATTTAGCATTAAAATGTTTACTTAGTACTCGGGTTTTGCAAAATTATCGACTTTTTTCGGAAACCCTCCCATTAAAGATTTTACAGTTGCTTCTGATACCTTTTTGGAGCATGTGTTCCACCTGCGCTTAAAATCGGACATGTTTTTGGAAATCTTTCCTGTGTTCTTCAATTCCTTTTTTACCAGAGCCCAATACCTTTCCACAGGCCGAAGTTCTGGAGAGTTAGGTGGATTTGCCTCTCGTGGTACAAAAATGACATTATTCTTTGTGTACCACTCAAGTGCCTTTTTTCCATAATGGTATGATGCCAAATCGGGCCAAAAAAATGTAGTCACTCTGTGCTCTCTTAAAAAGGGTAACAACCGTTTTTGTAGGCACTCCTTTATATAAATTTCTGTGTTTATTGTGCCAGATGCCACAAATACTTTACTTCTTTTGCCACAACTGCAAATAGCTTGCCACACGAGAAACTTCTTAGGGAATTTTGTTTGTTTTTTTGTGCGAAACTCTTGCCGAACATTGCCCCGTTTATCAGCAACATAAAAATCTTGACCAGGAAGTTGAGAAAAGTCTGCCAGTACGTATGTGTCATCATCCATCACACAACAGGTGTATTTTTTTATAAAATCAGACTTCAATTTTTTCGCTCGTTTTTTTGCTTCTAAGTTCTTTATAGCATTGCGATCTGGAACCTTTTGGACTTTGTATGTCTTCAGTCTAGCATAAGCATTGACTCTATGTGCAAAATTCGTAGAACATTTCACCGCACGAGCTGCTTTTCTTAAAGAAGTGTTAGGCGCTCTTCGAAAGAGTCGCTCGACTTCTTTTGCCTTACCAATATCTGTAGGACCTTTTTTCCTCCCTGATCCAGGTTTTCTTTCAATGTTTTCCTTGTACCGTCTGATGGCATTAGAATCCGTTCGAGGGTCAACTTTCAAATTTTTAGCTATTTTTTCAAAAGTCCATGACGGATTTTTTTGAAAAGTTTTAATTATATTTTCACGAAGTTTTTTTTCGCAGTCCATTTTGATTGAAATAACTATTGAAAATTAATAATTTCTAAAATAATAGTATCTGACATATCTATAGAAACTAACTTGATTAAAAAATAAATTTTCTTGCACTATGGATAAATTTTGTCTAAAATAGTAAATGCATATTTTTTTTAGAACACTCTTTATTCAATGAAAGCGACTTTATTGATTATTTGACTGAACAAATTATTGAAAGATGATTCTAAGTGAAGGTGAACTCGATTCAATTATATTCAATAGGAAAAAAATATAAAGTAGAATAAGCTTGAAATATCGCTTGTTGGGTCATGTTGACCCAAAGGGTATTAAATGTGTGTAAATATTGTTTTGAAATGTGAAGGGGGGAGGAAAAATTTTAATTTTATTATTTTCTTTCAAATATATAATTTTCGTCCCTGTTATGGATAAATTAAAGTACCTAATTATTTAAGGGGAAAACTTTGCGTTTGAAAAACAAAATTGGGTCAAATTGACCTAAGGAGTGTATAAGGGTTAAAAAGGGTGCTCTGATGCAGTTGATGGATGTTCTTGATTAATATAAATGTGATGTGACTGCTGTCCAGGAGATCAGATGGAATGGTCACTGCGTCGCCAAGACACCAAAAGGTGACCTATATTATAGCTACCATATGGTGAACAAAAAATGCGAATTCTGGTTTCTAGGTTCACCACAGTAAGTGAAAGGTTAGTGACAATACTCGTCGACAACTAAATACTTTCAACTGAGCCTGATTTGAGCCTCACGCACCCACAGAGAAAGAATCCTTCTATGATCAACTTAAGGAAGTCTATGATAGATGTCCCAATCATGACGTTCAAATAATATTGAATGATTTTAACGCAGAGATAGGACGGGAAAGCAGCTTCGAGCCAACTGTTTATAAATTCAGCCTTCATAGTGAAACGTCTGACAATGGTATGAAGTTGATCTCCTTTATGGCTGCTCTCAATATGGTAGTGAGCAGCCCGAGGTTTGCAAACTTTAAAATCCATAAAGCGACATGGACGTCTTCTGATAAAACAACAAAAAATCAGATAGATCAAGTTGTAGTTGGCTTGTACTAGGCTTCCAAAACCCTCTCAATAAAAACCATTAATATGGCAATGCTACTGCTACATGGCAACTCTGCAGACAGTAGTTATGCAACGAACTTCAGAAAGATATCTAGAGAAAAGGAGGGAAGAGAAACGCCTATTCCGAAGAAAAAAAAGAAATGAAGAGACATGTGTTTGAGGAAACTGAAATGTATAAGATCCGAAATGAAGTGCGTTAATTCTATTAAGAAATTAAAGGACGACCAAGGAAATCTCGTGACAAATACAGAAAGCTTACTGAAACTATGGGAGGAGCACTTTTTCAAATTGCTGGTATCAAATGTAAGCGACCAAGATAACAGGCCTAAACAAATAAATAAAGACGGCGTTTTATTTCCACAACCCAACTAAAATGATGTTAGAATTGCAAAAACTTTTTAAGGCCGGTTGTTATAACTGGAAAAGGGTTATATTCCAGTTTATAAAAAACATGTGGATAGAATAAAGAATGCCAGAAGATTGGAGTCTAAGTGTTTATAGCCAAATGCAACAAAAAGGTGATAAAACCGTATGTGATTTTAAGATCCTATCGACCATTCTGTTTGAAAGGCTAAAGAACAAAGTTAACGAAATAATTGGGACCTGCTAATATGGCTTTAGACCAGGTAAATATAACACTGACCAGATCTTCACACTACGTCAAATCCTGAAGAAGACCTAAGTGAAACAAATAGACACATAAATATCACCTCTTCGTTGACTTCAAGGCTGCTTTTTACAGCCCGATACGAACGAAGTTGTTTAAAGCCATATCTGAGTTTGGCATCCCTGAGAAGCTAATAAATTATGCAGAATGACATTAACTAATACAACCTCATCAGTTAACATAGGTAAGAGCTTATTGGATTCAGGCAAGGCGATAGTTTATTATGCGATCTCTTTAATTTTGTTTTGGAGAAAATCTTGCTAGATGCTGCAGTTAATACAACTGGAACAATTTTCATTGGTAAACTTGAGTTTTTCGATGACATTGATATCCTGGGACGCACATTGCGCGATTCAACTGCTGCTTTTAAGGTATTGAGAAGGAATCATTTAAAATTGTCCCAGTTTTCAATGAATCAAAAGCAAAACTGATGGTTTCTGTAAGCAGACAGTCCACTAAGATTTGACCACATGTGATCGCTGAGAACTACAGCTTTGAGTTTGTAAAAGAATTTATTTTCCCTTGGTACCGGCGCACAGTGGGGTGAATGGTACAGAAAGTGGCGATTAATTCATAAAAGTCGTAATTTTAAAATATTGTTATTTTTAAATGATAAATATTAATAAATACATAAAAGCCCAATATTTAAAAGAACAAATTTTGAAAAAACATAAATTGTTAACCTTTTATGAGCTTTTTTCTATTTTGGATAAAATAGTTTTATTTGACTATTTTTGCTGTAACTTTGGAATTAAAAACGATAAATTAATAAATTAAATTTTAAATTAGAGCATATTTTATGTGTCTTTAGAAAAAATATTTTTTTGTTTAAATAAATAAAATAAATATTAAATATTTGTTTATGTTTAGTTTTAACAAAAAATACGTTTTTTTCAAAATTCATAACTCCAAAGATTTTACTCAAAAAAGTCACATTAGAAAATATTATTATTTTTTATTTATAAATATTTGTAAACACAAAACAAAGATTTCAGAAAATAAACATTAAAAAAATATAAAGCTTCTTTATTTTCTTCATTTAGTTATTAATAAAAGCAATATTTACTACATAATCATCATACTTTTAAAATTTCGCGGAAATGTAATTTTTTGGTCATAATTTGAGGAGGTGCTTGGTAAATTTCACTTATGTTCAAATTTAACAATATCTTAATGCATATTATTGTCCAGTATATAGAGAATGTATGCTGGATGTTTTTTCGAAATTGTATGACATTAACCCTTTCTTTCCCGGGCTCAAAAGTAAAAATTTGGGTTTTTTAGTTTTTTATGACAAAATTAGGGAAATTTAAGAATTTATTAGTGAATTTCGGAAAATCATATAAAAATAATTATTTATATCATTAATTTCATAAAAATAATTATTTGATTATTGTTATATTACCATGAAAAATAAAAAAATAAAAATTTGAGCTTTGCCCCGGGAAAGAAAGGGTTAAAATTATCCAATTTGAAAAAAAAACTCACTATAAATTTTTTATATACTGAGCAATAATATTGATTAACAGTTTTATCAAAATTGAACAGAAATAAATTTAATAAGCACTTGTAAAATAAAGACCAAAAAATTAAATTTTTCGCCGAAAATTGGCGAATTAAAATCGTTGGTACGGCGAAACTGCTAAAGAATTGACCTCCGTTTTTCATTAATTTTATTTTCCTAGTTGTATATTTTTAATTACCGGTGAAATAATTTTTATATTCTTATATTTTCTAAGTAAAATTTTCGAAAATATAAAAAATGAGTTTTGAAACCGACCTGTCGGCAACTAGAATTCATTCACGAAAACTTCCATAACTCAAAAATCGCACTAACGCGCAACAAAATATTTTGGGATTTATAAGCTAAAATAATATATTTTAAGACCATATAATCATTTTTTCCTGCACTCATCCGCAAAGTTGTTGAAACTCAATGTATATATTAAAATTACCAAATTTTTAGAGCAATTTATTTTTTTATTTTTAAAATATTTTTAAAACATTTATTTAAATAAAATATATCTTTTTAAATGCTCATATACCTGAAGTTAACGGTACCATTAAAAAACTTTTACTTATAAAAGTTTTAATAAAAACTATAATCACTTGAAATATCAAAATTTTTTCTTTTAATCAATTCGCGCAAAAATAACAAAAATTATTGAACTTTGAGCACACACTGTAAATAAAATAAACTACCAAGAACTTTTATTTTTGCAGTTAGTGATGTAGAATTTTATCTACTTTCATATGGTACCAAATATGGCTGTGAAAGTTAAAGTTCATCTTTTGAATTAATCGTCATTATTGAAGGCTTTCGCCCCAAAGTGCGGCGTCAACATAAATAACCACATAAGTTTGGATATCAAACGTATTTAGAATCATACTTGACAACCGATGCTATTTTAGAATAAGCAGGCAGATAAGAAATTAAGCTATCTGTTAAGAACTAAAATTACGCTCTATAAAACACTTACACTGCTGGGCACTTGCACAGGCAGATGAAGCTATTCTTGGAGTTGTAAAAAAGAGAGGAAGATTGTACAAAAAATCTTTGGACCAGTCGGCATCAATGAGCCATGAGCTGTATCGATTTAGTAAAACCTGACATCATTTAGATGATAATACTCCAGCAAGAAAAGTAGAAAAGGACGTCCGAAACTTCGATGGAAATACCAAGTAGAAAAAATCTTTCAAAACTTGAACTACGAAATTGGAGAATATGCGCCTAGGATCGAAGGGCATGGAATTCTAAAATATAGCCTTTGACCTTAACATGTTGGAAATATAGGCTAACTTAAGTAAGTATGTAAAGTTTTACACTGAAAAACTTCTTTTTAAAGCAAATTCATTAGATTTGAAATTTCAAACATGTGGCACCTCTCTAACAATTTAAGTTAAGTTTTATTTGTAGGTTGCACGTTACGTCACACATAAACCGCTCGTAGTTTTTTTTTTAATTTTTCAGTCGTATTTAAATTTTATTATTTGTTGTGTAAAGAGTATTGTGAAATTTGAAGAAAACACAAGTTAAAAAACAAACACATTTTAAAATTCGTTATAAATTCTCTAGTACAAAGTATCTCATAACAATTTACCTGTATCCAAATGTAAGTGTTTGTTTAAATGTGTCTACTAAATAAATTCTCTTTGAAATGACGCCGTTTTTGCGCTCACTCTAAAAAAAATCTGTTAGATACTAACATTTTGAGTTTACTTAACATTTAAGCTCTTTCACTTTTCTTCAGTTTTTTATATCGTAGGAAAACATGTTTGTTAATTTTACCGGCTAAATTATATCGGTCGGCATAATCATACGATTTGTTTGTAAGAGATAATTTTTTTTCTGAATTTTGTTGTGGTTTATTTATTTTGAATTGAATTGGATTTTTTTTTCTTTTTTCTTTCTGGCCAAAAAAGTTAAAACAAAAACAATCTGTTAAGTTTGATTTTTTTGACTCGGTGGGAAAAAAAATCGTGATGATTGGCCTCAACCCATTATCATGGTGTTAATGCTGTTGTTAGTGCCTTTGTTTTATATATACTATTTTTTTTAGATAAATCTTGTCGGCACGTTTTTCTGTGGACCCAATGACAAAATTAGTGAGTTTGCAAATCTTTAAAGAATTCTTTGCATTCGATTGACATAGTCACTGCTTTTTTTTTTGTCTTATTTCTTGCTCATCTCCCACATATGGTTTTTATACTATATTTTCTTTTTGTTTGATCAAATGCGATTATTATACACCCACCCGCATCCACAAACAAGTTTTAAGATTTTCCATTTAATTTACAATTTATTCTTATTATGCTCTTTCTTACTTGTTCTAAATTATTCGTTTAAATTTGTCATAAATTTTAAATTAAGTTGCAATTATCATTTAAACGACATTATTTAAATTAGTTCTATGGACTGGGTTCGAAAACACATTGTTGACCTTTTAATTCCACAGCAGTCAATGTTAGAAATCTGTTAGCAGTGACAGGCTTCCGGTTCCAGGGAAAATAAAGTATCCACAATCGAGAATCTTAAGGATTTCGAAAACTTACCATGCAAAACATCTTCGTATTACATGGTGCTTCAACACTCTATGATAGATATTTTAAATTGGGTCTTTGAATTTGAACTATGGCAAGTAAAACTTGTTCTATTCTCCAGAAAATAAAATATTACAAAACTCGCTCTCCCGAAGCTCACTGACCATACGAAATATCTTCGGGTCATTCTATACTCGATATTATCCGGGACCTTTAACACCCAATCCAGGATATTTTGAACTGGGTCCATGAATTGTGATCATTCCTAAAGCTAATGATCAGAACCAGGGCAACTTATACTATTCTTCAGAAAACAAAATGGAGTCGTACTACTGCTACAATACATGTACACGGGCCGCCGTTCTCCTGCCTGGATCTTCGAGGTTATGCACTTTGTAAGGGTAATCCGCAAGGTTCTTTGGTTCAAATACTAATACTCAACACATATAACATTTTCTTATTTCGACCAATCCTTAACCGTCGACTTCTTTGAAAGTCGAAATATCTATAAATGGGCTATATGAGATATACACGGTTGGGTCAATGTAGAAGATGGAAAAAAATTGGATGTTTTTCATTACTGCACTCTTGCCCATTCCCAAAGCTAGTGATCATAGCTAGTGGAACTTATCCTATTCTTCAGAAAATAAAATGGATTCGTGCTACGGCTACAATATATGTACAAGGGCCTTTCTTCTGTCTGGATCTCCAAGGTTCTGTACTCTGTAAGGCTTATCTGCTAGGTTATTTGATTCAAATACTAACACCCAACAAACTAATGGCACAATATATATATAGATAATGGCAGAACACGTACACACCCAGAACTATTCTTTAGAAAATACAGGATTCGAAAATTCACTATACAGAATCTGAACGATTTAGAAATTGGGTGCTTCAACACCCAATCAAATATATTTTAAATCGGGTCTTTGAACAATCTTTTACTGTGAACTTCTTTAGGGGTTGAAATAGCTTTATAAAGGGTGGTTAAATTGTAAGGGCCGATGTTGAATGTGAACCACACCTAAACGCCAAGTTTTTTTTGGAATTTTATTTGACATTTCTCTATTTCAGACTTACTCAATTTGAACCATGGAGAGATACATAATCCAACAACGTGTTAAAGTTATCCAGACTTATTATGAAAATGGGCGTTCAAATCAAAATGCATATCGTGCACTTCGTGTTTTTTTTTTTGGTCAATTTGATCATCCAAATGTGCGTACAATCGCAAAAATCGTGGAAAAATTCGAGCAAACCGGGTCTGTAGAAGATGTGAGAACACCAGTGCATGCTCGTACAGCTCGTACTGCAGAAAATATTGCTGCTGTTCGCGATAGTGTAGCTGAGGCCGGTCAGGCAGTTACTGTGAATGGTGTTCGCTATCGTGAGATGATAACGAACTTTTTATGACCCAAATTGGAAGATATGGATGGGGACGATATGTGGTTTCAGCAGGACGGTACCACTTGCCACACTGCTAACGAAACAATGGCTCTTTTGCGCAACAAATTCAATGCCCGTGTTATCTCACATAATGGCGATGTCAATTCGCCGCCAAGATCATGTGATTTGACACCGTTGGACTTTTTTCTTTGGGGTTATTTGAAAGAAAAGGTGTACGTCAATATTCCAGCAACAATTCAAGAGCTAAAGGATGAGATAATTCATCACATTAACGGCATAGAACCTCCATTATGCCTCAGGGTCATCGCAAATTTGGACCATCGGATGGAGGTGTGTCGCTGTGGTCGCGGCGCCCATTTGGCCGATATTTTGTTCCACACATAATTGAGTAATACCAATACATCATAATAAAATAAAATTACAATAATTTCCTAAATAGTTTGTGTTTTATTCAAAATCAAGATGGGTTTCTTAAGAGTGGAGGGTTTCTTAAGAGTGGAGGATATATTTTTCATTCCTCTTCTAAGGAAGACATTTTTTTAAGCTAACAGTCTACAGTAATCTGTAGGGCGAAGTATCTGTCATATACAAGGCGTCCATAGTCCTAAATGACAGTCAAACCGCCATTAAATCCCTATCTAATGTGTTCGAGACTTCTGTTCTCATTTGTAAATGCCGGGCATATCTAAACGAGATGACAAAACATTCCAATATAGAACTCTTTGGGCAACATTTCTGTGGATAACTTGGTCAAAACCTGCGCTCTCCCATTCACAAAGACATTGACCAGCATATAGGTCTGCTTTATCTTGACTACAGAACCCTAATGTTTGAACCCAGAGCCTTGAAAAATTTTTCTTGGTCTTTTCATTAAAGTTTCGGACGTCCTCTTCTTGCTTTTTTTAATTTTAGCTTGCAAGTGGCTAGAGGCTCCAGACTCCAGTTCAGCTAGAGTCGGTGAGGTGGTAGCTAGTCTTGTTAGCTCGTCTGCTCGGCATTTCTCCTGTGACCCGGTACTCATAAGAGGGCTTAACAGCTGGGTCATCTCGTTAAAAGATTTGCGACAGCTCAGGTTGAATTCAAAAAGACACAGTCTAAATAATTAATGGCAGCTGGGCTGTTAGCGAGAAAGTTATAGAATGTTGTAAGAACGTTATATCACGGCCATTCTACTGCTTCTCTTATGGCTAAAATGTCAGCCTAAAACGCTATAATGATCTGGTAATCTTTGTGATATATTAAGGCCTAGAGCTTAAAAATAGACTCCGAAACCCACTTAATTTTTAAGTTTTGAGTCGTTAGTGTAGAGTTATATATTTAGGTACTGCCTTTAAACAGGACTTCTGCAGTTCTATGTATCCCTATCTGGCATAAGGGTATGTTACTTCTTATTGAACATTAGTTTAGCCAAATTGTAATCAGTGACACCTGTTATGCCAGGATTACTCTATGACCACAGCCATTGTTCGACCGTTGTCTTCAGTCAATCTCTCTTAGTCTCCACTGCTGCAACTGCGGCAGTCTATATGCAAACTATCGGGTGGTTAAATTTCAAGGGCCGATGTTGATTTTGAATAAAACAGAAACTATTTAGGAAATTATTGTAATTTTATTTTATTACGATATATTGGTATTACTCAATTATGTATGGAACAAAATATCGGCGAAATGGGCGCCGCGACCACGGCGGCACACCTCCATCCGATGGTCCAAATTTTCGATGACCCTAAGGCATAATGGAGGTTCTATACCGTTATTGTGCCGAATTATCTCATCATTTAGCTCTTGAATTGTTGCTGGCTTATCGACATACACCTTTTCTTTCAAATAACCCCAAAGAAAAAAGTCAAACGGTGTCAAATAACATGATCTTGGCGGCCAATTGACATCGCCATTACTTGAGATAACACGGCCATTAAATTTGTTGCGCAAAAGAGCCATTGTTTCGTTAGCTGTGTGGCAAATGGCACCGTCCTGCTGAAACCACATATTGTCCACATCCATATCTTCCAATTCGGGCCATAAAAAGTTCGTTATCATCTCACGATAGCGAACACCATTCACAGTAACTACCTGAACGGCCTCATTTTGGAAAAAGTACGGCCCGATGATGCCGCCAGCCCATAAACCACACCAAACAGTCACTCTTTGTGGGTGCATTGGTTTTTCGACAATCACTCTTGGATTCTTATTCGCCCAAATGCGGCAATTCTGTTTATTGACGAATCCACTGAGTGAAAATGTGCCTCATCACTGAAGATGATTTTCTTCGAAAATTGATCATCCACTGTTGCCATTTCTTGCCACCATTCTGCCCACTCACGACGTTTGGAATGGTCAAAAGGCTTAAGTTCTTGAGCCAATTGCACCTTGTAAGCGTGTAAATGCAAGTCTTTATGCATAATGTTCATCAACGACGAGCGTGAGAGGTGCAATTGTTGGACTTGACGACGAGTTGAGGTGGACGGCTCTTCAGCCACACTATCGCGAACAGCAGCAATATTTTCTGCAGTACGAGCTGTACGAGCATGTACTGGTGTTCTCACATCTTCCACAGACCCGGTTTGCTCGAATTTTTCCACGATTTTTGCGATTGTATGCAAAAAAATCACGAATTGCACGATATGCATTTTGATTTGAACGCCCATTCTCATAATAAGTCTGGAGAACTTTAACACGTTGTTGGATTGTGTATCTCTCCATGGTTCAAATTGAGTAATTCTGAAATAGAGAAATGTCAAATAAAATTCGGAAAAAAACTTGGCGTTTAGGTGTGGTTCACATTCAATATCGGCCCTTACAATTTAACCACCCTTTTATTTCTAGATTTGTACATCGGACGAGGTGCTACAGAGCGCACCTGTAATACATTGGCTAACTATTTGTTTAACCCTATTTAGAACTTCACAGTTCTTGGAACTATATTAGTCTTATTAAATACTTCTGTATACAACCAGTGAACAATACTAGGTTTGGGATGTAATGGGATGCAGCTGTTGCCTGGCGTCTCCAGCTACCAGGTAAGAACTGTATCCAGTTCCCACTCTAACCTCCTAGTGGTACATCCTGGTAATCTGAGCAACCTAGTTGAAGATAGAATTCCACAACCCGTATTCTAGGTTGGAGCTAATATGAGAGGGAGTTATCTTAGAGCCATTCCAACGTTTTGATCTAAGGGTCTAAGATTGTACTCGGTAAAATACAAAACTGCAGCATCTGTTCAACATGGATAACGAGGTTATTGGATGTGTAGGTATCTTTAATTATCTTGGAAGCTTGGTATCTACAAAAGGTGGCGCCATCGAGGATATTGAATCGCGTACTAATAAGTCAAAATCTGTATTCGGCATTCTCCGAGCTATTTAGAAATGTCGGCAAATATCAACAACAACTAAGTTACGAATATACAACTCGAATGTCAAGTCCGTCTGGAATGACGGCTGCGAAACTTTTAAACGCACAAATACCTTTGATAAGAAATGAAGATCTATTAAACGCGACAAACCAAATCCATGCTTCTGTAGAGGTATATCAACGGAAATGGCGGTGGATAGGCTAAATACCATAATTGATCAACAAGCGCTCCGCTGTAATAGACAGTCGTTTTAGTACACCTGTTAGAACGTCGAGATTATCAATTGAGGAGGAATGACGTATGACTATCATCTCGCAATGTTCTTGTTTCATTTTACGCCGAGGTACTTTGCACAGTCCGCGAAAGGAATTTCAATACCGCCGAAGGAGTTAGGTTCAACTGGTGGGTCCTTGTACCTTCTGGCGAACAAAACAAGTTCGGTTTTGTTGAATTTCATAGAAAGAACGTTGCTGTCCCCCCACTTTACCAAGGTCGTTCTTTCTAGCTGGTATCCTAAAAGACAGACCTGATAAATACCCTTTGGTACTAAAACTGTATTCTCAAAACTTGACAAACCTTTTTTTATTTTCCCGTAATTCATATCTTAAGTATGACAGGAAATACGTATAACTGTCTCATTATTTCCTAACATTTCATTACAAAAAACCTCAAAAAACATTATATTTTAAAACTTTAATCATTTTTCATTAACAATTACTTGCAAAACACACATAAATCTTGTTTAAATCATTTAAAATCGAATAAAGCATTTGAAGCTGTTTGAATGTTTTAGAATCCCTGATTGACAAATAAATCGTAAATCTTAAATCGGATGTAAGTAACAAACATTAAATGAATAAAAGATGAAAATTCCTAATCGCACTTAAATATTCTTACATCTTTCTACAAAACGTAAATTGCTTCATCATTTGCTGGCATCTGACAGTTATAAACTGTTTGTAATGCTAACAATTTTATCATTATCATCGTCATCATCATCAACATTAAGTAATTCAGACTAAATCTCGTTTGTAAGGGAAAATGTGTAGTAAAGATTTTACTTTTACTTAATGCACTTAAACCCCTAAAGTTAAAGCGACTTATGTTATGTCTAATATAAGACATTACAATTGTATGTGTTAAACAGGGCTAAAGTAAGTACTACTAAATCAAATCATAAAACATTTGAAATATTTAAAGATAAGAGGTTCTACAATGTATGTGTGTACATATACTTTTACATATGCATTTATGATGACAATGTGTGATTATATGTAATGAGAGTCTCTTATTAAAAGCTTTTACAGAAAACCCTCAAATCACGAAAATATGTCTCGGAAATTTTTGGATGATCCTTACTTGATCCGATAAAAATCAAACATTTTATATCGGCTATCGATTAAATAAGCACCAAAGAAAAAATTCAAAATCGACGTTAAAGTTTTTTATAGAAAAATAACAAAAATTGTTAATATTATTCAAAACAATTATTATTTGCACTTAATCCCAGTCTATTGCATTTACTATCTTTAGAATTACGACCTGTTCTTTTATTACATGGTTAACATGGGGGTCCAGCCATCCAGACGGACGGACGGACTGACATCGCTAAATCGACTCAGAAAGTGATTCTAAGCCTAAGACAAATATTTCTATGCGTTACATAGTTCAGCACAAACTTTTGGTCTAAACTTTGTATATGAAAAAATTTCGATGACGTCCTGTGACGGGACAGAAATTGCAATCCACTTAGCCGCGTTCAAAAATAATTTTTTCAGTTTTTTTCCACACTTACTTTTCTGATTTTCAAAATTAATAATTTGCAAATTAAATGAACTCAAGCCTGATTAAAACTAATTTTTTGAAAAATATTTATATGAAAAAATTTCGATCAAAAATATTTATATGAAAAGTTTTTGGTAAATTTTTTTTTTGTGAAATAATTTCGGTCAACAATTTTGGTCAAAATTTTGTATATGAAACATTTTTGCCAAAATTTTTTATATTAAAAAATTTTGATCAAAAATTTGTATAAAAAAATTTTGGTCAAAAATTTTTATATACAAAAATTTCGTTCAAAATTTTGTATATGAAAAAATTTCGGTCAAACTTTTGCATATGAAAAATTTTTTATATGAAGACTTTCGGTCAAAAATTTGTATATGAAAAAATTTCGTTCAAAAATTAATATATACAAAATTTCGGTTTAAAATTTTTATATACAAAAATTTCGGTCAAAAGTTCGTTCAAACTTTTGTATATGAAAAATGTTTGGACAAAATTTCTTATAGGAAAAATTTCGGTCAATAATTTTTATATTTAAAAATTTCGGTCAAAATTTTGTATATGAAAATTATATAAAAAAATTTAGGTCAAAATTTTTATATAAAAAAATTTCGATCAAAAATGTTTATATACAAAAGTGTTCAAAAGTGGTAAAAATTTTGTATATGAAAAATTTCAGTAAAAAATTTTTATATGAAAAAATTTCGGCAAAAAATTTTTATATACAAAAATTTTGGTCAAAATTTTGTATATGAAACATTTTTGGTCAAAATGTTTTAAATGAACAAATTTATATGAAATATTTCTATCAAAAATTTTTTATACAAAAATTTTGTATATAAATAAATTTCGGTCAAAACTTTTCATATGAAAAAATTTCGGTAAAAATTTTGCATATGAAAAATTATTGGTCAGAAATGTTTTATATGAAAAAATTTCGGCCTAAAAATTTTTGTATACAAAAATTTTTGTCAAAAATTTTTATATGAAAAAATTTCAGTAAAAAATATTTATATACAAAAATGTTGGTCAAAATGTTTGGTTCTAAGTAAAAAAAATATAGGTCAAAATTTGTTTATATAAAAATTTTCGATTAAATTTATTTTATATTTTATTATAATTTGGCATAACATTTTAATTAAAAATTTTCAGGCAAAAAAAAAAATGAAAAAAAATTCGGTCAAAATTTTGTATATAAAAAATTGTTGGTCAAAATTTTATACATGAAAAAATTTCTTTCCAAAATGTTTATATGAAAAAATTTTGATCAAAATTTTCTACATATATGAAATATTTTTGATCAAAATTTTTTTTATGAAAAAATTTCGGTCAAAAATTTTTATATGAAAAAATTTCGGTCAAAAATTTGTATATACAAAAATTTCGGTCAAAAATTTTTATATACAAAAATTTCGGTCAAAATTTTGTATATAAAAAATTTTTTATAAAAAAATTTCTTTTCAAAATTTTTTATATGAAAAAATTTCGGTCAAAATTTTGTATATGAAAAATTTTTGGTCAAAATTGTTTATATGAAAAATTTGTATACAAAACAATTTTGGTGAAAACTTTGTATATACAAAAATTTCGTTCAAAACTTGGTATATGAAAAAATTTCGGTTAAAATTTTTTATATGAAAAAATTTTGGTCAAAATTTGTATATGAAAAAATTTCGGTAAAAAATATTTATATACAAAAATGTTGGTCAAAATGTTTGGTTCTTAGTAAAAAAATATAGGTCAAAATTTGTTTATATAAAAATTTTCGATCATAATTTATTTTATATTTTATTATAATTTGGCATAAATTTTTAATTAAAATTTCGGTCAAAAATTTTTATATGCAAAAATTTCGATCAAAAATTTTATATGAAGAACTTTCGGTCAAAAATTTGTATACTACGAAATTTCGATTAAAATTATTTGTATTAAAAATTTCGGTCAAAACTTTTTATAAACAAAAATTTCGTTTAAAATAAATATTTTTCATATAAAAGTCTTTTATATGAAAAAATTTTGGTCAAAATTTTGTATATGAAAAATTTTTGGTCAAAATTTGTATATGAAAAAATTTCGGTAAAAAAAATTTATATACAAAAATGTTGGTCAAAATGTTTGGTTCTTAGTAAAAAAATATAGGTCAAAATTTGTTTATATAAAAATTATCGATCATAATTTATTTTATATTTTATTATAATTTGGCATAACTTTTTAATTAAAATTTTTCAGTCAAAAAAAAAAAAAAAAAATGAAAAAAAATTCGGTCAAAATTTTGTATATAAAAAATTGTTGGTCAAAATTTTATATATGAAAAAATTTCTTTCCAAAATGTTTATATGAAAAAATTTTGATCAAAATTTTGTACAAAATTTGAAATATTTTTGGTCAAAATTTTTTATATGAAAAAATTTCGGTCAAAAATTTATATATGAAAAAATTTCGGTCAAAAATTTGTGTATACAAAAATTTCGGTCAAAAATTTTTATATACAAAAATTTCGGTCAAAATTTTGTATAAAAATTTTATATAAAAAAATTTCTTTTTTAAATTTTTTAAATGAAAAAATTTCGGTCAAAATTTTGTATATGAAAAATTTTTGGTCAAAATTGTTTATATGAAAAATTTGTATATAAAAAAATTTTGGTGAAAACTTTGTATATACAAAAATTTCCTTCAAAAAATTTCGGTCAAAACTTTTTATAAACAAAAATTTCGTTTAAAATAAATATTTTTCATATAAAAGTCTTTTATATGAAAAAATTTTGATAAAAATTTTGTATATGAAAAATTTTTGGTCAAAATTTGTATATGAAAAAATTTCGGTCAAAACTTTTGATATGAAAAAATTTTGTTCAAAAATATTTATATACAAAAATTTCGTTAAAAATTTTTTATACGAAAAAATTTCGGTCAAAAATTTTTATATTAAATAATGTCGGTCAAACTTTTGTATATAAATTTTTGGTCAAAATTTTTTATATGAAAAATATTTAAAAATTTTTATATACAAAAATTTCGGTCAACAATTTTTATATACAAAAATTTCGGTCAAAAATTTTTATATACAAAAATTTCGGTCAAACTTTTGTATATGAAACATTTTTGGTCAAAATTTTTATATAAAAATTTTGACCGAAATTTTTGTATATTAAAATTTTTAGTCAAAATTTTTTATATGAAAAAATTTCTGTCAAAAATTTTAATATACAAAAATTTCGGTCAAAATTTTTATACACAAAAAATTCGGCCAAAATTTTGTACATAAAAAGTATTTGGTCAGAATTTTATATATAAAAAATTTTTGGTCAAAATTTTTTATATAAAAAAATTTTGGTCAAAATTTTTATACACAAAAAAATTCGGCCAAAATTTTGTATATAAAAAGTATTTGGTCAGAATTTTATATATAACAAATTTTTGGTCAAAATTTTTTATATAAAAAAATTTCGGTCAAAATTTGTATACACAAAAAATTCGGCCAAAATTGTGTATATAAAAAGTATTTGGTCAGAATTTTATATATAAAAAATTTTTGGTCAAAATTTATATAAAAAAAATTTCGGTCAAACATTTTGGATTTTATAATAAGATCTAATATAGATAAATTTCAATCAGGAGTTTTTGTTTCGATCAAAATATATGAAAAAGTTTATGATATAAATTTTTTTATATGGAAACATTTTATAAAATTTTTTTAATGAAATGTTTTAAGTAAAATGTTTGGACATAAAAATATAGTGAAACTCAAAATTTTTTTAATTTTTCAGATGATCCTAATTAACGAGAAAATGGACTTTGAAGTTTTTTATACAAAAACTCCCAATTTTTAAATTTTTTAGGTGATCACAGATTTTCCTTATTTTAGCTCTAAATGCTGTAGTTGACTAGAAAATCGATTTTAAAATTTTTTGTACAAAAAATCAAAATATGTCAAATTTTGATGGTGATAAAAGATTTTCCTTAATGTTATTTTGCCTGTTGACCAATGCAATTTAAAGCAATTTAAATGCCAATTTCATAACTTCTAGTTCTAACAACAAAGAATATAAGTTCCGTAGTTCATTGGGCAATCAGGGATAGAAAGCAAATAGGTAATAGGTATGTACCTGGGTATCATTATCAATATTTTCTCATTTACAAAAATATCATTTTCGCTATTTCCTATTTTTTATGGCTATCTTTATTACATTCCACTAGATGTTAATAACTTAATATTTAAGGTAAACACCAACTAATATCAAATTACATACATACATATATCCACTCTTACTCCATCTCCCATTTTAACAAGTTCAAAATTTCTACTTATGTATAAAATTAAATAATATCCAATTCCAATAAAAGCAACTCTTACATAATTATACCAACTAACTCGACTTTAAACACTTTCACACCACAATCAACTCGATCGTACATAAATGAAACCATAAATGAATTTATGAATCAAAAACATCAACGGTGGAGCTCTTGATATCTGCCTGTCAAACTGGATGTGTTGAACTTGAGCTTGAAACTTAACGGGAAATTGTTTGCACAACTGCATTTACACACGAACAAAACGAGATATTTTTATTATACGCACATCTTCTTCATGTAACGAATATGGAAAACATTGAAACGAGTAAATTAGGAGGTAGATACATAAACATACCTGTTCATATGTATTTACATACATTCATTTACATTCAGATATTTACGAATGTTAGTAAATAGTGAAAAGTTTTCTTTAGTTGTTACATCTAAACTTTTGGCAAGTTCACATTAAGTTCATTTTATTATTTATTTCAAGTGCGTCATATATAATTTACATCTGAATTATACCAAATTTTTTTAAATGCATAATAATAAGTATCTTCTTTACTTAAATAAGTACTCATTACTAGACCCATCATAGCTTTTTTTTGCAAAATAATTGCATAAACATGAACAAGTCGTTAACATCATGATAACGTGTAATATTGATATGAGAACCTTAATCTGAGTTTTGAATCTAATTCACATTTGACCATAGCTTATACAAAAAAGAAATTTTCGAAACTCTAATATTGTTCTTTTTACTACGAATATTGTTAATGTTATAACTGCTCAGTGTGAACTTATCTTTACATACGTAAGTGTTATAAAGCAATAAAAATTTATATAAAAACACATCACATTAGCACTATGGTCGGAATTGCAAATTATGACAGGAATATAAAAAACTAAACCTTAAATTATTACAAATTTATATATTAATGAAACTATCTCACAAACTGATCTAAGACCTACCTTTTGGTATACCGATCGACTCAGAATCGCTCCCTGAGTTGATTTTAAGATTCCCGTCCTGTTGACTGGTCGTCTGGCCGGATATCCATGTAAGCTTGTTATCAAAGTATAGGTCGTAACTTCAATGATAGTTTGATGAAATTGGGCACAGGCTCATATTTTGGTCCAAGGACGATCCCTATTAACAAAATTAGATTGCAATGTCGGTTACCTCCTATCAAACATTTTTTTATACAACGTTTTCTTATCCAAAATTTTTCTACAGAAAATTTTCTTATCAAAAATTTTTCTATAGAAAATTTTTTTATCAAAAATTTTTCTATAGAAAATTTTTTTATCAAAAATTTTTCTATAGAAAATTTTTTTATCAAAAATTTTTCTATAGAAAATTTTTTTATCAAAAATTTTTCTATAGAAAATTTTTTTATCAAAAATTTTTCTATAGAAAATTTTTTTATCAAAAATTTTTCTATAGAAAATTTTTTTATCAAAAATTTTTCTATAGAAAATTTTTTTATAGAAAATTTTTTATCAAAAATTTTTCAATAGAAAATTTATTTATCAAAAATTTTTCTATAGAAAATTTGTTTATCAAAAATTTTTCTATAGAAAATTTTTTTATCAAAAATTTTTCTATAGAAAATTTTTTTATCAAAAATTTTTCTATAGAAAAATTTTTTATAGAATTTTTTTTTTCAAAAATTTTTCTATAGAAAATTTTTTATAGAAGTTTTTTTTATCAAAAATTTTTTTATAAAAAAATTTTCTATAGAAAATTTTTTATACAAAATTTTTTATAGACATTTTTTTTTCAAAAATTTTTTTCCAAAAATTTTTCTATAGAAAATTTTTCTATAAAAAATTTTCCTATAGATAATTTTTTAATTAAAATTGTATTAGAAAATTTATTTATCAATAATTTTTTTAAATAAAATTTTTTATCAACAATTTTTCTAAAGAAAATATTTTTGCCAAAAATTTTTTAATAGAAAATTATTTCACCAAAAATTTTTCTATAGAAAATTTTTTCACCAACAATTTTTCTATAGAAAATTATTTTATCAAACATTTTTTTAACAATTTTTTTTTCTCCAGAATTTTTCTATAGAAATTTTTCTATAGAAATTTTTTTATCAAAAATATTTCTATAGAAAATTTTTGTATATCAAAAATTTTTCTATAGAAAATTTTCTTATCAAAAAAAAAAAAATGTTTTCTAAAGAAAAAAAATTTTTCCCAAAAAAAGTTTTTTATAAAAACTTTTTCTATAGAAAATTTTTTTACCAAAAATTTTTTTATAGAAAATTTTTTTTATCAAAAATTTTTCTATAGAAAATTTTTTTACCAAAAATGTTTCTATAAAAAATATTCTTACAAAAATGTTTCTATAGAAATTTTTCTTACCAAAAATATTTCTATTGAAATTTTTTATAGAAAAATTTTTGGTAACAAAATTTTCTATAGAGAAATTTTTCTATATTTTTTTTCCAAAAATTTTTTTATAGAAAATTTTTTATAGAAAAATTTTTGGTAAAAAAATATAGAAAATTTTTGGTAAAAAAATTTTATATAGAAAAATTTTTGGCAAAAACATTTTCTATAGAAAAATTAAAAAAAAAATTTTTGTTAAAAAAATTTTTTGAAAAAAAATTTTCTATTGGAAAATAATTTTCTGTAGAAATATTTTTGGTAATAAAAATTTTCTATAAAAAATTTTTGATAAAAAACTTCTCTTACCAAAAATTTTTCTATAAAAAACTTCTCTTACCAAAAATTTTTCTATAAAAAATTTTCTTACCAAAAGTTTTTCTATAGAAATTTTTTTTTACCAAAAATTTTTCTATAAAAAATTTTCTTACCAAAAATTTTTCTATAGAAATTTTTTTTACCAAAAATTTTTCTATAAAAAATTTTGTATAGAAATTTTTTTATCAAAAAATTTTCGATTGAAAATTTTTTTGCAAAAAATTTTTTCATCGAAAATTTTTTTATAAAAAATATTTTATCGAAAATTATTCTTTAAAAACACATTTTTATAGAAAAATTTTCTACAGAAAAATATTTTAAACGAAAAATCTTTTTATTAAGAAATATTTTTATTTAGGATTTTTCTATAGAAAAATGTTATTATCGAAGATTTTTCTGTAGAAAAATATTTTTATCGAAAATTTTTTGCAGAAAAACATTTTTATCTATTATTCTTCTATAAAAAATATTTTTATCGATAGATTTTCTATAGATAGATATTTTTATCGACGATTTTTCTAGAGAAAAACTTTTCTATCGAAGATTTTTTTATAGAAAAATATTTTTATTGAAATTTTTTCTATGGAAAAATATTTTTATCGAAAATTTTTATATAGAAAAATATTTTTATCGAAAAATGTTACAAAAAAATATTTTTGTCAAAGATTTTCTATAGAAAATTATTTTTATCGGAGGTTTTTCTTAAAAAAAAAAATTTGTGTGGAAAAAGGTTTTTCAATAGAAAATTATTATTATTAACAATTTTTCTGTAGTAAAATATTTTTATTAAAAATTTGATACAGAAAATATTTTTATCGAAGAAAAATATTTTTATAGAAAATTTTTGTATAGAAAAATATTTTTATAGAAAATTTTTCTATAGAAAAATATTATTATCGAAAATTTTTCTACAGAAAATATTTGTATCGAAGATTTTTCTATAGAAAAATATTTTTATTGAAAAATTTTCTATAGAAAAATATTTTTATCGAAAATTTTTCTACAGAAAATATTTGTATCAAAGATTTTTCTTTAGAAAAATATTTTTAACGAAAATTTTTCTTTAGGAAATTATTTTTATCGAAAAATTTTCAATAAAAACATATTTTCATTGAAAATTTTCTAATAGAAAATGTTTTTATATAAAATAATTCATCATCGTCAGTGCAATAAATTTGGTTCCTGGTGACTTTAGTTTCGGAAATATAAAGCGATACAAACATTGGAAAAACGTTGGACTCTGTGTATAGGGCTAAAAGAACACTAGTGATGTTAAAAATTAAATAAAAATTAACCTTATGTTGAGGTCTCATGTTACATAAGGTGATGCCTTCTTTTATTATAATATTGGCCATCCTAAGCCATAGTGCACTGATATAACTTAGAGTAAACTACATGCATAAGTAAGTACGTCATATATACTCGTACCTAGAGTAGATTTTATTAACGTTGTGTCTATTTCGCTCCATAATAATTGTGGTAATAGTTGATGTTATGGATATGATAAAGTGTTGCCATAGTTTAAAAAAAAACATTTATTTAAATATAGGACTAAGTTTTACTTCTCGTATTTGAAAATATTTTAAAAACAAATTAGGAAAGGTAATACTCCAAAATATATATTGATTCTCATATTGTCAATCTTAACCAATTAACACTTAGCGACAACACTATTTGAAAGTATCTGTACAAAAGAGCATCTTCAAGTGCTTCTAGTATTAAGCGTAGAAAACTGGAAATTGCGAAAGCTGTGAGGCAAGAATATGTAAATGAAATATTGCAGAATAAATTACAGTCATTTCAGAATATGTTAATGTGACGCTAAAGACAAATCAAACGCATTTACATGATTTTTACACTTAAAAATTATCTGCATGTCATACACATTTAACAGTTAACTACTAAAAGTTCAGTTACAGTTATATCGTGTGAAATAATAAGGTAATTTGTGTAAATATTATGTGTATACATAAATAAGTTTACATGTAAATAAAAAAAGTAATACTTAAACGTTAAATGCTGTTATGTATACAGGGTAACCAAAGTGGGAATATGTAGATAATTTACAGATGAGTGAAGAGTTTTTCGAAGTGAAACTTTTCTATAAAAAGTTGCTATTGCTGATAACTTTTCTTAGAAAAATTGTCATTATGATAATTTTGCTACAGAAAAGTTGTCATTGTGATAACTTTTCTATAGAAAAGTTGTCATTGTGATGACTTTTCTATAGAAAGGTTGGCATTGTGATCACTTATCTATAGAAAAGTTGTTATAGTGATGACTTTTCTAAAGAAAAGTTGTCATTGTGATGACTTTTCTATAAAAAATTGTCATTATGATAATTTTGCTACAGAAAAGTTGTCATTGTGATAACTTTTCTATAGAAAAGTTGCCATTGTGATGATTTTCATATAGAAACGTTGTCATTGTGATAACTTTCCTATAGAAAAGTTGTCATTGTGCTAACTTTTCTATATACAAGTTGTCATTGTGATAACTTTTCTATAGAAAAGTTGTCATTATGATAACTTTTCTATAGAAAAGTTGTCATTGTGATAACTTTTCTATAGAAAAATTTTCGTTGTGATAACTCTTCTATAGAAAAGTTGTCATTGTGATAACTCTTCTATAAAAAAGTTGTCATTGTGATAACTTTTCTATAGAAAAGTTGTCATTGTGATAACTTTTCTATAGAAAAGTTGTCATTGTGTTAACTTTTCTATAGAAAAGTTGTCATTGTGATAACTTTTCTATAGAAAAGTTGTCATTGCTATAACTTTTATATAGAAACGTTGTCATTGAGATGAGGTTTCTGTAGAAAAGTTGTCACTGTGATTTTTTATACAAAAATTGTCATTGTGATAATTATTCTATAAAAAGTTGTCATTGTGATAACTTTTCTATAAAAAGGTTGTCATTGTGATAACTTTTATATAGAAAAGTTGTCATTGTGATAACTAATCTATAGAAGAGTTGTCATTGTGATAACTTTTCTGTAGAAAAGTTGTCATTCCGATATCTTTTCTATAAAAAAGTTGTCATTCTGAAAACTTTTTAATAGAAAAGTTGTAATTGTTATAACTTTTCTACTGAAAAGTTGTGATTGTGATAACTTTTTTATAGAAAAGTTATCATTGTGATAAATTTTCTATATACAAGTTGTCATTGTGATAACTTTTCTATATAAAAGTTGTCACTGTGATAACTTTTCTATATAAAAGTTTTCATTGTGATAACTTTTCTATAGAAAAGTTGTCATTGTGAAAACTTTTCTGTGAAAAGTGGTTATTGTGTCAACTTTTCTATAGAAAAGTTGTCATTGTGATAACTTTTATATAGAAAAGTAATCACAAAGAAAAGTTTTCTATAGAAAAGTTGTCATTGTGATAACTGATAACTTTTCTACAGAAAAGTTGTCATTCTGATAACTTTTCTATAGAAAAGTTGTCATTGTGATGACTTTTCTATAATAATGTTTTCAATGTAATAACTCTTCTATAGAAAAGTGTCATTGCGACAATTTTTGTATAGAAAAGTTATCATTGTGATAACTTTTCTATAAAAAAGTTGTCATTGTTATAACTTTTTCTATAAAAAAGTTGTCATTGTGATAACTTTTCTATAGAAAAGTTGTCATTGTTATAAGTTTTTTTTAGAAAAGTTTTCGTTGTGATAACTCTTCTATAGAAAAGTTGTCATTGTGATAACTCTTCTATAGAAAAGTTGTCATTGTGATAACTTTTCTTTAGAAAAGTTGTTATTGTGAAAACTTTTCTATAGAAAAGTTGTCATTGTGATAACCTTTCTGCATAAAAGTTGTCATTGTGATAACTTTTCTGTAGAAAAGTTGTCATTGTGATAACTTTTCTGTAGAAAAGTTGTCATTGTGATAACTTTTCTGTAGAAAAGTTATCATTGTGATAACTTCTCTATAGAAAAGTTATCATTGTGATAACTTTTCTATAAAAAAGTTGTCATTGTTATAACTTTTTCTAGAAAAAAGTTGTCATTGTTATAACTTTTTCTATAAAAAAGTTGTCATTGTGATAACTTTTCTATAGAAAAGTTGTCATTGTTATAAGTTTTTTTAGAAAAGTTTTCGTTGTGATAACTCTTCTATGGAAAAGTTGTCATTGTGATAACTCTTCTACAGAAAAGTTGTCATTGTGATAACTTTTCTATAGAAAAGTTGTCATTGTGATGACCTTTCTGCATAAAAGTTGTCATTGTGATAACCTTTCAGCATAAAAGTTGTCATTGTGATAACTTTTCTGTAGAAAAGTTGTCATTGTGGTAACTTTTCTGTAGAAAAGTTGTCATTGTGATAACTTTTCTGTAGAAAAGTTATTATTGTGATAACTTCTCTATAGAAAAGTTATCATTGTGATAACTTTTCTATAAAAAAGTTGTCATTGTTATAACTTTTTCTATAAAAAAGTTGTCATTGTTATAACTTTTCTATAGAAAAGTTGTCATTGTTATAACTTTTCTACAGAAAAGTTGTCATTGTTATAACTTTTCTATAGAAAAGTTGTCATTGTGATAACTTTTCTATGTAAAAGTTGTCATTGTGATAACTTTTCTATGTAAAAGTTGTCTTGATAACTTTTCTATAGCAAAGCTGTCATTCTGATAACTTTGCTATAGAGTTTTGTGGAAATTTATACCTTTGAGTTGTTGGAGTTGTTTGGGTTAAGTTGTTTAAAAATTCTTACCTTTTTAATAAAAAAAAAATAAATTCCAATAAAACACATTTAGGCGATATTTTTTTAACTTTCAGTTTTAAAATTTGTATCTAAACCTTTATTATTTAATTCAATAATTTTTAGTTTATATAATAATTTTTCATTATTGTTTATTTAATTATTGTGTTCTTAAATCTGTTTATTCTTATTTTTTTTTTGTTTAAATTTTCCATTTCTTTTTTTAAATACAATAATTATGCATAATGTACAATAGAATAATTCTTTTAGTTTTTTTTTTATAATTTAATGTCAAATTAAGTTGTGATGACCTTTTGTTATTAACAATAATTTGTTAATTATTAAACATAAGTTTAGTTTTTAAATATTTAAAAAAAATATATACTTAAAATACTTTTGAACAAGTATAAATTAATGATATCAAATCATTTTTATTATTTATTTGTGAGATAAAAGGAATATTACGAACACAAGTTTAATGAAGGCAAAATTAATGATGATTTTGGGTTTGAAGTTGATTTTTAACGGAAACAGGAACAAGCCAAAAGGGGCATTTTCTTTGTTAATAAATCATGAAATTATAAAATATTTTACTTTAGGCTAAATATTTTACCTTATTTTTATAAATAATATATATTTTTTTTCATTTATTCATATCAAAAATTATTGAATTTTGCAGCAATTTTATAGCAGCATTTTTATTTTTTTTGTTTCGGTTTTTTACACACAATAAATTACGCATCAAATATTTCAAATTGTCTTTACATCTCTGTCTTTTAGTTTTCCGTTTCAATATTTTTTTGTTTGTTTGTTTTATGACAACTCTGTCTTTGTTTTCTAGGTACTTTTTGTTGTATAATTAAACTTTTTTTATAAATTTTTATTTCAATTTATTTGTTATTTTTAAGCAATTCAAACAAAATCTTTTCCTTTCGTCTTTCTCGCTTATATAAATTAATATTACATACAGTCCGATTCACTTAAATATGCCCATTCAAAAGGACTTAGTAAAATGACTGTAGTTGTCATTATGATAATTTGTCTATAAAAAAATGACATTGTAATGACTTTTCTAAAGAAAAGTTGTCATTGTAAAGACTTTTCTATAAAAAAGTTGTCGATGTGATAACTTTTCTGTAGAAAAGTCGTTGTGATGACTTTTCTATTGAAGACTTGTAATTGTAAAGACTTTTCTATAGAAAAGTTGTCAGTGTGTTAGCTTTTCTATAGAAAAAATATCATTGTGAAGACTTTTTATAGAAAAGTTGTCATTGTGATGACTTTTCCATAGAAAAGTTTTCATTATGATATTTTTCTATAGATAAGATGTCACTGTGATATTTTTTAAAAATTGTCATTGTGATGACTTTTCTATAGAGCAGTGGTCATTGTGATGATATTTCAAAAGAAAAGTTGTCATAGTGATGACTTTCCTATAGAAAAGTTGTCATTGTGATGACTTTTATATAGAAAAGTTGTCACTGTGATAATTTTTCTGTAGAAAAGTTGTCACTGTGATGACTTTTCTATAAAAAAGTTGCAAGTGTGATGACTTTTTTGTCGAAACGTTATCACATTGATGACTTGTATATAGAGAAGACGTCACTGTGATGTTTTTTCTAGAGAAAAGTTGTCATTACGATGATGTTTCTAAAGAATGGTTGTCATTGTGATAACATTTCTTTTCTATAGAAGAGTTGTCATTGTGATAACTTTTCTATAGAAGAGTTGTCATTGTGATAACTTTTCTTAAGAAAAGTAGTCATTGTGAAAACTTTTCTACAGAAAAGTTGTCATTGTGATAACATTTCAATAGAAAAGATGTCATTTTGATAACTTTTCTATAGAAAAGTTATAAGTGTGATGAATTTTCTGTAGAAAAGTTGCCTGTGTGATGAGTTTTTTATAGAAAAGTTGTCATTGTGATGCCTTTTCTTTAGAAAGGTTGTCATTGTGATAACTTTTCTATAGTAAACTTGTCATTATGGTGACTTTTCTGTAGAAAAGTTGTCATTGTGATGACTTTTCTATAGAAAACTTTTCATTGTGATGACTTTTCTACAGAAAAGTTGTCATTGTGACGACTTTTCTATAGAAAAGTTGTCATTGTGATGATTTACACAGTGATGACTTTTTTGTAGAAAAGTTATCACTGTGATGACTATTCTGCAGAAAAGTTAACACTGTGATGAATTTTCTGTTGTCATTGATGAGTTTTTTATAAAAAAGTGGTCACTGTGATGACTTTTTTTAAAATAGTTGTTATTGTGATGACTTCTTTATAAAAAAGTTGTCATTGAGACGATTTTTCTATAGAAAAGTTTTCAATGTGATGACTTTTCTGTAGAAAAGTTATCATTGTGATAACTTTTCTATAGAAAAGTTGTCATTGTGATAACTTTTCTATAGAAAAGTTGTCATTGTGATGACTTTTGCATAGAAAAGTTGTCATTGTGATGAATTTTCTATAGAAAAGTTGTCATTGTGATGACTTTTTTTCAGAAAAGTTGTCATTGTGATGACTTTTCTATAGAAAAGTTGTCATTGTGATGACTTTTCTATAGAAAAGTTGTCATTGTGATGACTTTTCTATAGAAAAGTTGTCATTGTGATGACTTTTCTATAGAAAAGTTGTCATTGTGATGACTTTTCTATAGAAAAGTTGTCATTGTGATGACTTTTCTATAGAAAAGTTGTCATTGTGATGACTTTTCTATAGAAAAGTTGTCATTGTGATGACTTTTCTATAGAAAAGTTGTCATTGTGATGACTTTTGCATAGAAAAGTTGTCATTGTGATGACTTTTCTATAGAAAAGTTGTCATTGTGATGACTTTTCTATAGAAAAGTTGTCATTGTGATGACTTTTCTATAGAAAAGTTGTCATTGTGATGACTTTTCTATAGAAAAGTTGTCATTGTGATGGCTTTTCTATAAAAAAAGTTGTCATTGTGATAACTTTTCTATAGAAAAGTTGTCATTGTGATGACTTTTCAATAAAAAAGTTGTCATTGTGATAACTTTTCTATAGAAAAGTTGTCATTGTGATAACTTTTCTGTAGAAAAGTTGTCATTGTGATGACTTTTCTATAGAAAAGTTGTCATTGTGATGACTTTTCTATAGAAAAGTTGTCATTGTGATGACTTTTCTATAGAAAAGATGTCGGTGTGATGACTTTTCTATAGAAAAGTTGTCATTGTGATGACTTTTCTATAGAAAAGTTGTCATTGTGATGACTTTTCTATAGAAAAGTTGTCATTGTGATGGCTTTTCTATAAAAAAGTTGTCATTGTGATAACTTTTCTATAGAAAAGTTGTCATTGTGATGACTTTTCTATAAAAAAGTTGTCATTGTGATGACTTTTCTATAGAAAAGTTGTCATTGTGATGACTCTTCTATAGAAAAGTTGTCATTGTGATGGCTTTTCTATAGAAAAGTTGTCATTGTGATGACTTTTCTATAGAAAAGTTGTCATTGTGATGACTTTTGCATAGAAAAGTTGTCATTGTGATGACTTTTCTACAGAAAAGTTATCATTGTGATGACTTTTCTATAGAAAAGTTGTCATTGTGTTGACTTTTCTATAGAAAAGTTGTCATTGTGATGACTTTTCTATAGAGAAATTGTTATTGTGATGACTTTTCTATAAAAAAGTTGTCATTGTGAGGACTTTTCTATAGAAAAGTTGTCATTGTGATGACTCTTCTATAGAAAAGTTGTCATTTTCTATAGAAAAGTTGTCATTGTGATGACTTTTCTAGAGAAAAGTTGTCATTGTGATGACTTTTCTAGAGAAAAGTTGTCATTGTGATGACTTTTGCATAGAAAAGTTGTCATTGTGATGACTTTTCTACAGAAAAGTTGTCATTGTGATGACTTTTCTATAGAAAAGTTGTCATTGTGATGACTTTTCTATAGAAAAGTTGTCATTGTGATGACTTTTCTATAGAAAAGTTGTCATTGTGATGACTTTTCTATAGAAAAGTTGTCATTGTGATGACTTTTCTATAGAAAAGTTGTCATTGTGATGACTTTTCTATAGAAAAGTTGTCATTGTGATGACTTTTCTATAGAAAAGTTGTCATTGTGATGACTTTTCTATAGAAAAGTTGTCATTGTGATAACTGTTGAGATAACTTTTCTATAGAAAAGTTGTCATTGTTGTACTTTTCTATAGAAAAGTTGTCATTGTGATAACTTTTCTAAGAAAAGTAGTCACTGTGATGACTTTTTTATAAAAGTTGTCTCCATTAGATTTCCGAAGTCGTTTAGGTTGATTTTATTTAAAAGAATCGGACTGTTTTTTTTTCTTTTTGTATAATTTATTTCTTTTTTTAATATTTCTTGGGGGGTTTTTATATAATTAATAAATCATTTAAATTTTTTTTCTTTATTATTTGTTTTCAGCTTTTTTTTCTCAGTATTTAGGCATGCATTTTTTCAGGGTTGTATTTTATTTATATTTTGTCCTTTATAAATTAAATTTTATTTTTTCTTTTAAATATTATTGTATAATTGTAGTTTATTTAATCTTTTTCTTCTTATAGTTTTTATAATTTTTTAATATATTTTTGTTAAATTTTTATTTGCAAAACAAATTTAAATAATTGTTTATGCAGTTTTTTTATTTTTTTCTTTTTCAAAATTCTTTAAAAATAAAGATTCCAAAATATTTATGACTAGATTTTCTCATTTTTGTTATTTATTAGAAGCAGTTTTTAGGTGCTTTTGCATTTAATTTTTATATAGATTCTAATACACTACTCAACTTTCTTGTAAATGTCTTCTAATGGTTAAATAGGCGGTAAGTTTTGAAGAATGACAAGGGCAAAAAAGCGAGAATAGAAAAAATCAAAAATGAACTAGAACTAAACTAGACAGAACTTAGAAGTGCTCAGAATAAAATTGTTTTTGTTACCTTTGGGTGAAAATTGTCTAACGAACTTCTGGGCTTGATGGATTTTCCGGCTTCTAATGCACAAAAATGGATTAATTATTTAAACAGGTTTTAATTTCTTATTTTAATATAAAGAAATCTACTGCTTAAACTCATCGAATGCTCACAAATACCTATGGTAAGGCCGATATTAGTAAAAAACATTATATGAGTTGTTAAAACCAACTTAAACAATCACAGGCTATCGTTATCCAATGCAATTAATGCGTTTAAGCCGAGCATTAAAAGACCAACGGCCGTGATACAACGGGAGTCATTATAAAGTGATTTCAGCATAACAATGCTCGACCCCATGTTGCAAAAGTGGTCAATACATGCTTGAAAACGTTGAAATGGGAGGTCCTACACCAACTAATATATTATCCAGACGCTGCTCCTTCGGACTATCACTAGTTTTGATCAATGACACTCGGCCTAGCTGACCAACACTTCCGGTCTTATGAAAAAGTAAAAAATTGGATTCAAGGTGCGTTGCCCGAAAGATGGAAGAAAATATGATCAACTTGAAAATATTATTATTAATTTATTTACGTGTTTAATTTATGTTCACTTTTGAAACAGCAAAATGGATTTATATTATCCTAAAAGTATGCTACACAAATTAAATATCTTATATTTCAATCGATAACGAAGTCAACGATTTGGATCAGGGCATTCGATATCGATCGAAATCTTAGATATTTTCAAATTATTTGTATAGCATACTTTAAGGATAATCAAAATTATTTAAAAGATGCACTGTTTACTATATTTTTGAAGTTATTTGCCAAAAGATGAACGATAGTAAAAGAGTTTTAATTGAGCTCTATATTTTTAAAAACGAATCAAAATGGATGTCAAATTTCAATAAACTTTTTGCATCGAAGTGACTTTGAACATCCCTAGAGTATACTACACAATATTCGCTTAAAAGTTTGAGTCGATCGATATCGAATGCGGTAATTTGGCCCCAGAATGAGGATTATGTTCCATATAATAAAAAATTTATTTCATGCCTTCTTCTCTTTATTGCCCTTAAAAGTGTTAGAAATGTAATTGGTCCAATATGAAAATTGGGTTATAATGTTGTAGTTAACATTTTGCAAAAATTCAAAATGTGTCGAGTAGTGTATGCGTTTTTTTAATTGTTTAATTTTTTTGTATTTAAATTTAATATTCAACAACTACAATATAGTATTTTTTTTTTTGTTTTTCTACTAAAAATATTTTTAAACTGTTTAAGACTTTTTTTGGTTTCATTCCTGCTTTAATTAATTACTAGTATTTTTTTCTGCTTGTCGTACAATCTACTTTATCAAAGTTTTTTATTTTGAAATCAAACTATATAAATTTTTAAAATTATAAAAACGGAAAACCATTTTTATTAATTGGTTATTGATTTTGTTGGGTGTTTTAACTAATTGTAAACTTTATGTAGTTAATTTAATATTTTTTTATATATAAATTATATTTTAGCAGGTTAATACTTTTTTTTAATGAGTTTTCTTTAATATTTTATTTATTTGTTTAATGCTATAGTCTAGTTTATGGAACATTTTATTTTAATTTTAAATCTTTTTGATGGCAAAAAAATATTTTTGTAAAACTAGGGCATTAAAATTGCTTTAGAATGCCTTTTAATAGTAAATAAATCTTTTTTATTCAAAATAAAAGCAAATTAAATGTTAATAATTAAAAAAAGTAACAGCTAAAATTACAACATATTTTATTTAAACCATGATTTTCTAAAGTTTTTTTTTTTAATTTTAAGAATTTGTTTAAAAATTTGCTTTAATTTCCCTCAAACTGTTAAATATTTCAAGCATATCCGTTAATTTTCTGTATTCCCTTTTTTAACTCAACATTGGCATGTTAAATAAAATATGTTGCATATTCACTGTTAAAGTATAACATTAATGTAATTAATATTTACATGGCAGCCTAAACATATGCTACAGTTTCTTAAATTTAAATAACAAATGCTATAAAAACAAACAAAAGCCCTAAAAACTATAAAATGAACAATTTTAAATACAAATTAAAGTTTTAACTTAATTAAATTTCTATTTTTATATAAACTTTTTTAATTTCTTTGTTTTTTTTTATCAGATTTTGTTGTTGTAAACACTAATAACAATAAACTATAACTACTATAATAATGTACATATCATTAAAGATTCTTCTATCTCATTCTTAAAATTATTGATATTTTACTACAATTGCTTGTAATTAAAAAACGTATGAATTGTTTAATGTTAATTTTGTTTTTTTTTTTTATTAATAGTTGTTAATAAATTGTTAATTTATACATGTATGCATGTATATATATTTTTTTGTTCATTTTAAATTAACAACCAAAGCTCAAACATTGACAGACTCTATTGTTTAAAAGGTTTTCTTTTGTTTTATGTTTTTGGTTTTTTCTTTACTCTTTTCATACTATTTAGGTGGTCTATTTTTTTAATAATTGGTTTTTCTTACGCAGTGTTTTTGTTTTAAGTTTCTAATATTTCTTTCTTTAATTGTTGGAAAAAAAAGCAAAAGAAAATTTTTGTTGTTAATTCTAAATAAATTTAGTTCGTTGTAATTTAAATTTTTATTTAATAAATATTTTTTTTTATTTTTCAATTATAAATATTTGTTATAATTTTAGTTTTAATCAGATGGGTTTTGGGGCCTTTCAGTACGTAACTGTTCTATTTTGTCTTATTTTAAAATTAACCTTTTTTATATAAAATTAAATCATGAGATCCTGATTTTTGTATACAAATTAGTTCGATGTTAGTTTGTTCTTTTAAATGAAAATCATAGAAAATAATAAGATTAAAGAAAAAAGCAAGTATGAAGATACTAAGACCAGTCAAGCCCGTCAATATGATAATCAAAAAAATTTTGAAAAATTTCCTATAAAAATAGTAATCATAAAAATAGGAAATTTTTGAAAAATTTCCTACAAAAATAATTTTTTTTTTAAATTTCCTATAAAAATAGGAAATTTTTGAAAAATTTCCTATAAAAATAGGAAATTTATCAAAAATTTCCTATAAAAATGGGAAATTTTTGAAAAATTTCCTATAAAAATGGGAAATTTTTGAAAAATTTCCTATAAAAATGGGAAATTTTTGAAAAATTTCCTATAAAAATAGGAAATTTTTGAAAAATTTCCTATAAAAATAGGAAATTTTTGAAAAATTTCCTATAAAAATAGGAAATTTTTGAAAAATTTCTTATAAAAAAAGGAAATTTTTGAAAAATTTCTTATAAAAATAGGAAATTTTTGAAAAATTTCCTATAAAAATAGGAAATTTTTGAAAAATTTCCTATAAAAATAGGAAATTTTTGAAAAATTTCTTATAAAAATAGGAAATTTTTGAAAAATTTCTTATAAAAATAGGAAATTTTTGACAAATTTCTTATCAAAATAGGAAATTTTTGAAAAAATTCCTATAAAAATAGGAAATTTTTGAAAAATTTCCTATAAAAATAGGAAATTTTTGAAAAATTTCTTATAAAAATAGGAAATTTTTGAAAAATTTCCTATAAAAATAGGAAATTTTTGAAAAATTTCCTATAAAAATAGGAAATTTTTGAAAAATTTCCTATAAAAATAGGAAATTTTTGAAAAATTTCCTATAAAAATAGGAAATTTTTGAAAAAATTCCTATAAAAATAGGAAATTTTTGAAAAATTTCCTATAAAAATAGGAAATTTTTGAAAAATTTCCTAAAAAAATAGGAAATTTTTGAAAAATTTCCTTAAAAAATAGGAAATTTTTGAAAAATTTCCTATAAAAATAGGAAATTTTTGAAAAATTTCCTATAAAAATAGGAAATTTTTGAAAAATTTCCTATAAAAATAGGAAATTTTTGAAAAATTTCCTATAAAAATAAGAAATTTTAGAAAAATTTCCTATAAAAATAAGAAATTTTTGAAAAATTTCCTATAAGAATAAGAAATTTTTGAAAAATTTCCTATAAAAATAGGAAATTGTTGAAAAATTTCCTATAAAAATAGGAAATTTTTGAAAAATTTCCTATAAAAATAGGAAATTTTTGAAAAATTTCCTATAAAAATAAGAAATTTTTGAAAAATTTCCTATAAGAATAAGAAATTGTTGAAAAATTTCCTATAAAAATAGGAAATTGTTGAAAAATTTCCTATAAAAATAGGAAATTTTTGAAAAATTTCCTATAAAAATAGGAAATTTTTGAAAAATTTCCTATAAAAATAGGAAATTTTTGAAAAATTTCCTATAAAAATAGGAAATTTTTGAAAAATTTCCTATAAAAATAGGAAATTTTTGAAAAATTTCCTATAAAAATAGGAAATTTTTGAAAAATTTCCTATAAAAATAGGAAATTTTTGAAAAATTTCCTATAAAAATAGGAAATTTTTGAAAAATTTCCTATAAAAATAGGAAATTTTTGAAAAATTTCCTATAAAAAATAGGAAATTTCCTATAAAAATAGGAAATTTTTGAAAAATTTCCTATAAAAATAGGAAATTTTTGAAAAATTTCCTATAAAAATAGGAAATTTTTGAAAAATTTCCTATAAAAATAGGAAATTTTTGAAAAATTTCCTATAAAAATAGGAAATTTTTGAAAAATTTCCTATAAAAATAGGAAATTTTTGAAAAATTTCCTATAAAAATAGGAAATTTTTGAAAAATTTCCTATAAAAATAGGAAATTTTTGAAAAATTTCCTATAAAAATAGGAAATTTTTGAAAAATTTCCTATAAAAATAGGAAATTTTTGAAAAATTTCCTATAAAAATAGGAAATTTTTGAAAAATTTCCTATAAAAATAGGAAATTTTTGAAAAATTTCCTATAAAAATAGGAAATTTTTGAAAAATTTCCTATAAAAATAGGAAATTTTTGAAAAATTTCCTATAAAAATAGGAAATTTTTGAAAAATTTCCTATAAAAATAGGAAATTTTTCAAAAATTTCCTATAAAAATAGGAAATTTTTGAAAAATTTCCTATAAAAATAGGAAATTTTTGAAAAATTTCCTATAAAAATAGGAAATTTTTGAAAAATTTCCTATAAAAATAGGAAATTTTTGAAAAATTTCCTATAAAAATAGGAAATTTTTGAAAAATTTCCTATAAAAATAGGAAATTTTTGAAAAATTTTCTATAAAAATAGGAAATTTTTGAAAAATTTTCTATAAAAATAGGAAATTTTTGAAAAATTTTCTATAAAAATAGGAAATTTTTGAAAAATTTCCTATAAAAATAGGAAATTTTTGAAAAATTTCCTATAAAAATAGGAAATTTTTGAAAAATTTCCTATAAAAATAGGAAATTTTTGAAAAATTTCCTATAAAAATAGGAAATTTTTGAAAAATTTCCTATAAAAATAGGAAATTTTGGAAAAATTTCCTATAAAAATAGGAAATTTTTGAAAAATTTCCTATAAAAATAGGAAATTTTTGAAAAATTTCCTATAAAAATAGGAAATTTTTGAAAAATTTCCTATAAAAATAGGAAATTTTTGAAAAATTTCCTATAAAAATAGGAAATTTTTGAAAAATTTCCTATAAAAATAGGAAATTTTTGAAAAATTTCCTATAAAAATAGGAAATTTTTGAAAAATTTCCTATAAAAATAGGAAATTTTTGAAAAATTTCCTATAAAAATAGGAAATTTTTGAAAAATTTCCTATAAAAATAGGAAATTTTTGAAAAATTTCCTATAAAAATAGGAAATTTTTGAAAAATTTCCTATAAAAATAGGAAATTTTTGAAAAATTTCCTATAAAAATAGGAAATTTTTGAAAAATTTCCTATAAAAATAGGAAATTTTTGAAAAATTTCCTATAAAAATAGGAAATTTTTGAAAAATTTCCTATAAAAATAGGAAATTTTTGAAAAATTTCCTATAAAAATAGGAAATTTTTGAAAAATTTCCTATAAAAATAGGAAATTTTTGAAAAATTTCCTATAAAAATAGGAAATTTTTGAAAAATTTCCTATAAAAATAGGAAATTTTTGAAAAATTTCCTATAAAAATAGGAAATTTTTGAAAAATTTCCTATAAAAATAGGAAATTTTTGAAAAATTTTCTATAAAAATAGGAAATTTTTGAAAAATTTTCTATAAAAATAGGAAATTTTTGAAAAATTTCCTATAAAAATAGGAAATTTTTGAAAAATTTCCTATAAAAATAGGAAATTTTTGAAAAATTTCCTATAAAAATAGGAAATTTTTGAAAAATTTCCTATAAAAATAGGAAATTTTTGAAAAATTTCCTATAAAAATAGGAAATTTTTGAAAAATTTCCTATAAAAATAGGAAATTTTTGAAAAATTTCCTATAAAAATAGGAAATTTTTGAAAAATTTCCTATAAAAATAGGAAATTTTTGAAAAATTTCCTATAAAAATAGGAAATTTTTGAAAGATTTCCTATAAAAATAGGAAATTTTTGAAAATTTTCCTATAAAAATAGGAAATTTTTGAAAAATTTCCTATAAAAATAGGAAATTTTTGAAAAATTTCCTATAAAAATAGGAAATTTTTGAAAAATTTCCTATAAAAATAGGAAATTTTTGAAAAATTTCCTATAAAAATAGGAAATTTTTGAAAAATTTCTTATAAAACTAGGAAATTTTTAAAAATTTCCTATAAAACTAGGAAATTTTTGAAAAATTTCCACAATATATTAACGGACGTTAACGTAGTTCCCAGGTGATATCTGGGGGAGGTCAGTGTCCACAGTTGAGATGAAGGATAACCAAGAAAAGTCTGGTCTTATCAAGTTAAGACCAATCAGAACCGTTGCCGTTGTCCAACATCCCCTACATCACCCACTTTTCTTCCTATACTGTATAATTTCATAAAATATGATTTGTTGAGGTCAACAGAATAGGCATTGAGTCAAACCGTACTTGGGGTAAAATCTCTTTCGGTGGAGCCACTTCTTTAAGCTTGGGAACAAGAATTGATCAATAGGGGCTAAACCTGGAGAATAAAGTAATTCGTAGCCCAATTAATGAATTTGGTCAATTTTAGGTGTTTTAATCTCTTTAGTCGACAATCTTCGCTTAATTTTAATAATTCGTATTTCGTTTGTCTAGTAAATTAGATATTATGCGTGGTTTTCACCCTTATTAGGTTTAGGGATGCTACAACTGATGATGATGATTTCAAAATGTTTTCTTTAAAAAATATCCACCTTTATGATAATAGGGTACAAATTGAACTTTTTGTTGTTTCTTCTATTTTATTAAGATATATTTAAAAATTATTTTTCTCTAAAGAACAAGTTTTTCTGAGAAAATTTTTATGATATCTCTAAAACGAAAAAGCGAATAAAAAATTTATTGGAATCTTAAAAAAAAAGATGCTCTTCAATTTATATCGTTTTAGAAGCTCATATTAATGCTCTTTGTAACATTTTGGGTCCAAATCGTCGCATTCGACATCGTTTGAAAACTCAGACTTTTGAGGAAATATTGTGCAATAACCTTAAGGCTTTTTAAAATAATATATTTTGCAAAAAGTTAAATAAAAGTTGATATCATATCTTATCCGTTTGTTTGACAAAACATTTAGTTTAAATGAAATTCTTTTACTATCATGGAACTGTTGACAAATAAGTTATAATGTAGTGAAGCTAATATGTTGTATATTATTTTGATTATCCTAAAAGCATGCTATACAAATGTTTCTCAAATATCTAACATATCGAATGCGACGAAAGGATATCTATCATACATGATATTTTTCAAAAGCAACCTAATGTCCTCGAAAAATCAAAAATCTGCTAAAAATTACAATATTTCGTGACAATTGCTTCACATTTGACTCATTATGAAAAAGATTTAAGTTCACAGAAATATTGTCAATATAATATTATTTCATTAGAATACTTTTCAACATAACTAATTTTCTATAGAAAAATTCAGTTATAACAGTTTTTCTATAAACATCTGTCAGTAAATTTGTTAGTATAACAGTTTTTCTGAGAAATAATATCAGTATAACAGTTGTTCTACAAATACCTTTTTTTTAGAAAGATATTTCAATAGAACCATTTTTTCATTAAAAATTTAAATTACTTACCATTTGTAGGAAATTTTTCGAAAATTGTTTATTTATAGGAAATTTTTCAAAAATTTATCATTTATAGGAAATTTTTAAAAAATTTCTATTTATATGAAATTTTTCAAAAATTTACCAATTATAGGAAAATTTTCGAAAAATTAGTATTTATAGGAAATTTTTTAAAAATGTACTATTTATAGGAAATTTTTCAAAAAATTTTCATTATAGGAAATTTTTCAAAAATTTCCTATTTTTTTTTTTCAAAAATTTCCTATTTTTATAGAAAATTTTTCAAAAATTTCCTATTTTTATAGAAAATTTTTCAAAAATTTCCTATTTTTATAGGAAATTTTTCAAAAATTTCCTATTTTAATAGGAAATTTTTCAAAAATTTCCTATTTTAATAGGAAATTCTTCAAAAATTTCCTATTTTTATTTATAAATTATTTTTTATTTTATAAATTTTTGAAAAATTTCCTATAAGAATAGGAAATTTTTGAAAAATTTCCTATAAAAATAGGAAATTTTTGAAAAATTTCCTATAAAAATAGGAAATTTTTGAAAAATTTCCTATAAAAATAGGAAATTTTTGAAAAATTTCCTATAAAAATAGGAAATTTTTGAAAAATTTCCTATAAAAATAGGAAATTTTTGAAAAATTTCCTATAAAAATAGGAAATTTTTGAAAAATTTCCTATAAAAATAGGAAATTTTTGAAAAATTTCCTATAAAAATAGGAAAATTTCGAAAAATTTCCTATAAAAATAGGAAATTTTTGAAAAATTTCCTATAAAAATAGGAAATTTTTGAAAAATTTCTATTTATATGAAATTTTTCAAAAATTTACCAATTATAGGAAATTTTTCGAAAAATTAGTATTTATAGGAAATTTTTTAAAAATTTACTATTTATAGGAAATTTTTCAAAAAATTTTCATTAAAGGAAATATTTCAAAAATTTCCTTTTTTTTTCAAAAATTTCCTATTTTTATAGGAAATTTTTCAAAAATTTCCTATTTTTATAGGAAATTTTTCAAAAATTTCCTATTTTTATAGGAAATTCTTCAAAAATTTCCTATTTTTATTTATAAATTATTTTTTATTTTATAAATTTTTGAAAAATTTCCTATAAAAATAGGAAATTTTTGAAAAATTTCCTATAAAAATAGGAAATTTTTGAAAAATTTCCTATAAAAATAGGAAATTTTTGAAAAATTTCCTATAAAAATAGGAAATTTTTGAAAAATTTCCTATAAAAATAGGAAATTTTTGAAAAATTTCCTATAAAAATAGGAAATTTTTGAAAAAATTCCTATAAAAATAGGAAATTTTTGAAAAATTTCCTATAAAAATAGGAAATTTTTGAAAAATTTCCTATAAAAATAGGAAATTTTTGAAAAATTTCCTATAAAAATAGGAAATTTTTGAAAAATTTCCTATAAAAATAGGAAATTTTTGAAAAATTTCCTATAAAAATAGGAAATTTTTGAAAAATTTCCTATAAAAATAGGAAATTTTTGAAAAATTTCCTATAAAAATAGGAAATTTTTGAAAAATTTCCTATAAAAATAGGAAATTTTTGAAAAATTTCCTATAAAAATAGGAAATTTTTGAAAAATTTCCTATAAAAATAGGAAATTTTTGAAAAATTTCCTATAAAAATAGGAAATTTTTGAAAAAATTCCTATAAAAATAGGAAATTTTTGAAAAATTTCCTATAAAAATAGGAAATTTTTGAAAAATTTCCTATAAAAATAGGAAATTTTTGAAAAATTTCCTATAAAAATAGGAAATTTTTGAAAAATTTCCTATAAAAATAGGAAATTTTTGAAAAATTTCCTATAAAAATAGGAAATTTTTGAAAAATTTCCTATAAAAATAGGAAATTTTTGAAAAATTTCCTATAAAAATAGGAAATTTTTGAAAAATTTCCTATAAAAATAGGAAATTTTTGAAAAATTTCCTATAAAAATAGGAAATTTTTGAAAAATTTCCTATAAAAATAGGAAATTTTTGAAAAATTTCCTATAAAAATAGGAAATTTTTGAAAAATTTCCTATAAAAATAGGAAATTTTTGAAAAATTTCCTATAAAAATAGGAAATTTTTGAAAAATTTCCTATAAAAATAGGAAATTTTTGAAAAATTTCCTATAAAAATAGGAAATTTTTGAAAAATTTCCTATAAAAATAGGAAATTTTTGAAAAATTTCCTATAAAAATAGGAAATTTTTGAAAAATTTCCTATAAAAATAGGAAATTTTTGAAAAATTTCCTATAAAAATAGGAAATTTTTGAAAAATTTCCTATAAAAATAGGAAATTTTTGAAAAATTTCCTATAAAAATAGGAAATTTTTGAAAAATTTCCTATAAAAATAGGAAATTTTTGAAAAATTTCCTATAAAAATAGGAAATTTTTGAAAAATTTCCTATAAAAATAGGAAATTTTTGAAAAATTTCCTATAAAAAAAGGAAATTTTTGAAAAATTTCCTATAAAAATAGGAAATTTTTGAAAAATTTCCTATAAAAATAGGAAATTTTTGAAAAATTTCCTATAAAAATAGGAAATTTTTGAAAAATTTCCTATAAAAATAGGAAATTTTTGAAAAATTTCCTATAAAAATAGGAAATTTTTGAAAAATTTCCTATAAAAATAGGAAATTTTTGAAAAATTTCCTATAAAAATAGGAAATTTTTGAAAAATTTCCTATAAAAATAGGAAATTTCTGAAAAATTTCCTATAAAAATAGGAAATTTTTGAAAAATTTCCTATAAAAATAGGAAATTTTTGAAAAATTTCCTTTAAAAATAGGAAATTTTTGAAAAATTTCCTATAAAAATAGGAAATTTTTGAAAAATTTCCTATAAAAATAGGAAATTTTTGAAAAATTTCCTATAAAAATAGGAAATTTTTGAAAAATTTCCTATAAAAATAGGAAATTTTTTTTAAATTTCCTATAAAAACTTCCTATTTTTATAGGAAATTTTTGAAAAAAAAAGGAAATTTTTGAAATATTTCCTTTAATGAAAATTTTTTGAAAAATTTCCTATAAATAGTAAATTTTTAAAAAATTTCCTATAAATACTAATTTTTCGAAAAATTTCCTATAATTGGTAAATTTTTGAAAAATTTCATATAAATAGAAATTTTTTAAAAATTTCCTATTTTTATAGGAAATTTTTCAAAAATTTCCTATTTTTATAGGAAATTTTTCAAAAATTTCCTATTTTTATAGGAAATTTTTCGAAATTTTCCTATTTTTATAGGAAATTTTTCAAAAATTTCCTATTTTTATAGGAAATTTTTCAAAAATTTCCTATTTTTATAGGAAATTTTTCAAAAATTTCCTATTTTTATAGGAAATTTTTCAAAAATTTCCTATTTTTATAGGAAATTTTTCAAAAATTTCCTATTTTTATAGGAAATTTTTCAAAAATTTCCTATTTTTATAGGAAATTTTTCAAAAATTTCCTATTTTTATAGGAAATTTTTCAAAAATTTATAAAATAAAAAATAATTTATAAATAAAAATAGGAAATTTTTGAAGAATTTCCTATAAAAATAGGAAATTTTTGAAAAATTTCCTATAAAAATAGGAAATTTTTGAAAAATTTCCTATAAAAATAGGAAATTTTTGAAAAAAAAAGGAAATTTTTGAAATATTTCCTTTAATGAAAATTTTTTGAAAAATTTCCTATAAATAGTAAATTTTTAAAAAATTTCCTATAAATACTAATTTTTCGAAAAATTTCCTATAATTGGTAAATTTTTGAAAAATTTCATATAAATAGAAATTTTTCAAAAATTTCCTATTTTTATAGGAAATTTTTCAAAAATTTCCTATTTTTATAGGAAATTTTTCGAAATTTTCCTATTTTTATAGGAAATTTTTCAAAAATTTCCTATTTTTATAGGAAATTTTTCAAAAATTTCCTATTTTTATAGGAAATTTTTCAAAAATTTCCTATTTTTATAGGAAATTTTTCAAAAATTTCCTATTTTTATAGGAAATTTTTCAAAAATTTCCTATTTTTATAGGAAATTTTTCAAAAATTTCCTATTTTTATAGGAAATTTTTCAAAAATTTCCTATTTTTATAGGAAATTTTTCAAAAATTTCCTATTCTTATAGGAAATTTTTCAAAAATTTATAAAATAAAAAATAATTTATAAATAAAAATAGGAAATTTTTGAAGAATTTCCTATTAAAATAGGAAATTTTTGAAAAATTTCCTATTAAAATAGGAAATTTTTGAAAAATTTCCTATAAAAATAGGAAATTTTTGAAAAATTTTCTATAAAAATAGGAAATTTTTGAAAAATTTTCTATAAAAATAGGAAATTTTTGAAAAAAAAAAATAGGAAATTTTTGAAAAATTTCCTATAATGAAAATTTTTTGAAAAATTTCCTATAAATAGTACATTTTTAAAAAATTTCCTATAAATACTAATTTTTCGAAAATTTTCCTATAATTGGTAAATTTTTGAAAAATTTCATATAAATAGAAATTTTTTAAAAATTTCCTATAAATGATAAATTTTTGAAAAATTTCCTATAAATAAACAATTTTCGAAAAATTTCCTACAAATGGTAAGTAATTTAAATTTTTAATGAAAAAATGGTTCTATTGAAATATCTTTCTAAAAAAAAGGTATTTGTAGAACAACTGTTATACTGATATTATTTCTCAGAAAAACTGTTATACTAACAAATTTACTGACAGATGTTTATAGAAAAACTGTTATAACTGAATTTTTCTATAGAAAATTAGTTATGTTGAAAAGTATTCTAATGAAATAATATTATATTGACAATATTTCTGTGAACTTAAATCTTTTTCATAATGAGTCAAATGTGAAGCAATTGTCACGAAATATTGTAATTTTTAGCAGATTTTTGATTTTTCGAGGACATTAGGTTGCTTTTGAAAAATATCATGTATGATAGATATCCTTTCGTCGCATTCGATATGTTAGATATTTGAGAAACATTTGTATAGCATGCTTTTAGGATAATCAAAATAATATACAACATATTAGCTTCACTACATTATAACTTATTTGTCAACAGTTCCATGATAGTAAAAGAATTTCATTTAAACTAAATGTTTTGTCAAACAAACGGATAAGATATGATATCAACTTTTATTTAACTTTTTGCAAAATATATTATTTTAAAAAGCCTTAAGGTTATTGCACAATATTTCCTCAAAAGTCTGAGTTTTCAAACGATGTCGAATGCGACGATTTGGACCCAAAATGTTACAAAGAGCATTAATATGAGCTTCTAAAACGATATAAATTGAAGAGCATCTTTTTTTTTAAGATTCCAATAAATTTTTTATTCGCTTTTTCGTTTTAGAGATATCATAAAAATTTTCTCAGAAAAACTTGTTCTTTAGAGAAAAATAATTTTTAAATATATCTTAATAAAATAGAAGAAACAACAAAAAGTTAAATTTGTACCCTATTATCATAAAGGTGGATATTTTTTAAAGAAAACATTTTGAAATCATCATCATCAGTTGTAGCATCCCTAAACCTAATAAGGGTGAAAACCACGCATAATATCTAATTTACTAGACAAACGAAATACGAATTATTAAAATTAAGCGAAGATTGTCGACTAAAGAGATTAAAACACCTAAAATTGACCAAATTCATTAATTGGGCTACGAATTACTTTATTCTCCAGATTTAGCCCCTATTGATCAATTCTTGTTCCCAAGCTTAAAGAAGTGGCTCCAGCGAAAGAGATTTTACCCCAAGGGCGGTTTGACTCAATGCCTATTCTGTTGACCTCAACAAATCATATTTTATGAAATTATACAGTATAGGAAGAAAAGTGGGTGATGTAGGGGATGTTGGACAACGGCAACGGTTCTGATTGGTCTTAACTTGATAAGACCAGACTTATCTTGGTTATCCTTCATCTCAACTGTGGACACTGACCTCCCCCAGATATCACCTGGGAACTACGTTAACGTCCGTTAATGTAGTGAGCTAACATGTGCCGAGAGTTTCACCATAAGAACTATAAAATATGGGTAAGAATGTTGGGCTAGTAAACCACTCCTGGAAATAACAATTGCTAAAATATTAGTACGGCAACATGTTGAAGAGGCATGAAGTCAATGAATCATTTCTTAAACGTGTTTTCTAATTATTCAATTGCTAAAACATTGTTTAAACTTTAGAAACTTGAACCTAGCTTAAGATTTTAAGTTTCTTTAAAAGATTAAGAAACACATTGCTATAAACAGTTTAGCAACAATATCTACGAATGTTGAAACAAAGTTCAAAATTATCTCAAAAAAATGTATAGAAAGAAATCTATGCTTGTATTTGAAGTAAGTCTTTACACAAACAATGTAAGCCTTGTTTAGCAACATGTTTCTAAACATATGAGTAATAATTATGTTAATAGGATTTTAATTAATATAAACTAAAACCACAATTTTCGGAAGTTTTTCTGTTTCAAATGTCAATACATTTTGAACATAGCTTGAAATATCAAACTGCTTTAATAGATGAAGAAACATGTTGCTAGGTACAGTTTAGCAACAATCTTAAAATCAGCTAAGTTTGAAACAAAGTGCAAAACTATCTCAAAGAAATATATTGAAATTCCTGTTTGTATTTGAAGTAACTATTTACACAAACAATGTAAGTCTTATTTAGCAACATGTTGCTAACATACGAGTAATGAGTATGTTAATAGGATTTTGATTAATATAAACTAAAACCACAATTTTCGGAAGTTTTTCTGTTTCAAATTACAATATTTTGTTTAAAAACTTGAATCTAGCTCAAGTTTTTAAGTTGCTTCAATAGATTTAGAAACATGTTGCTAGACAATAGCTGCAATCTAAAAACCAACGAATATTGAAATAAAGTACAAAATTATCTCAAAGATATATATAGAAATCCATGTTTGTATTTGAAGTAAGTTTCTACACAAACAATGTAAGTTTTAATTAGCAACATGTTGCTAAACATACCAGTAATGAGTACGTTAATAGGATTTTGATAAATCTAAGCTAAAACCATAATTTTCGAGAGTTTTTCTGTTTCAAATTACAATATTACCTAAACCGAACTTAGATTGAGATTTCAAGTTGCTTTAATAGATTGAGAAACATGTTGCTAGATACAGTTAAGTAATCGTCTTAAAATCGACGAATATTGAAACAAAGTGCGAAATTATCTCAAAGAAATATATAGAAATCCATGTTTGTATATGAAGTAAATTTCTACACAAACAATATAAGTCTTATTATGCAACATGTTGCTAAACATACGAGTAATGAGTATGTTAATAGGATTTTGATTAACATAAACTAAAAACACAATTTTCTAAAGATTTTCTGTTTCAAATTACAATATAACCTAAATCGAACCTAGATTAAGATTTCAAGTTGCTTTAAAGATTAAAAACATGTTGCTAGATATAGTTTAGCAACAATCTTAAAATCGACGAATGTTGAAACAAAGTGCAATAGAAATTCATGCTTGTAGTTGAAGTAAATATTTACACAAACACTTTAAGTATTGTGTAGCAACATGTTGCTAAACATTTCTGTAGTGCAAAATTATCTCAAAGAAATGTATAGAAAACCATGTTTGCGTTTGAAGTAAATATTTACACAAAATGTTTAAGTATTGTTTAGCAACATGTTGCTAAAAATTTCAGTAAAGAGTATGTAAATAGGCTTTTGGGTAAAAAAAAACTAAAACCACAATTTTCGGGAGTTTTTGTGAAGAAATATATAGAAATTCATGCTTGCATTTGAAGTAAATATTTACGCAAATACTTTAAGTATTGTTTAGCTACATGTTGCTAAACATTTCTGTAGTGCAAAATTATCTCAAAGAAATGCATAGAAAACCATGCTTGTATCTGAAGTAAATATTTACACAAAATCTTTAAGTATTGTTTAGCAACATGTTGCTAGACATTTCAGTAATGAATATGTAAAAAGGCTTTTGAGTAAGAAAAGAACTAAAACCACAATTTTCGGGAGTTTTTGTGTTCAAATTACAATATATTTTTTTTATTATTTTCTGTTCGGTTTTTCTATTTAACAAAAAAGAAATAATAATAATAGGTTCTTAAGATTATTTAAACAAAATATTAATTAAAAATAGTAATAATAGTTTTAATGAAAAAAATAAAAACAATTTTTTTACTTTTTATATAATAGTTTAACTAAATAAAAATTAATAAAATTAAAATAATAATAATATAATAATAATAATTAATAAAAACAATTAAATGAAAAATAAAACTTTTCTAAAATACAAACTAACAACAAACACTTGCACTACTTTAACTCACACTACTTTGATTATACTTAATTATTTATTTAATTAAGTTATTTACGTAAATTGTTTAATTTTTTTTTAATTAATTTAAATTTATTGCTTGAAAAACAATTAAAAAAAAATTTAATTTTCTTTCTGCTTTTTTTTGCATAAGGAAATCCATTAAAATTTAATTTTTTATATTACTTAAATTTTTATTAGAAAAAAAAAAAACAAATTAAAACTTATTTTAAAATTATTAAAAAATGAAAAATCATAATTTCAATTCATAGTTTTTTTGTTTCATTTTTAAATCTATTAACAAATTCTACTATAATTAAACAGTTTTCGTTTTTTTTGTTTCTTCACTTGAAAGAGGTAAACTTAGTTTAATTTTAAATTTAATATAATTTATAAAAATAATATAATATTAATAGAAAGAATTTAAAACTTAATAAAAAATATTAAAAAAAAAATAAAATAAAAATAACATTTGCAACATTTTATGTTTCTTGTATTGTATCATATTGTTGTTGTTTTTTGTAATAACTAAGGTACTTTTCTTTTAATTTTTTAATTAGTTAATATTGTTTTTGTTTTTTTGTTTCTAGAAGTTGCTTTATGCATAAATGTTGCTAAACATTTATGTTGCTTTTTCATGTTATAGTTTAGTAATGAGGTCCTCTACACTGCTAAGCGGTGTGTATGTGTATTTAATATTTTTTTTGTTTTGTTTTTGTTTAATGTAATTAAATTGTTTATAAGCTTCTTTGTATTTTTTCTTTTTAAGTATTGCTGTATTTTTTTTATTTTTTTTTTTTTTTTGGTTAATAGATGTTGCGGCAACATGGGTTACAGTATAAAAATCAAACCAATTTTTATTAAGAACTTGAAGAATTGTAAAGAATTATGCTAGCAACATTGTTGCTGTTAACAATTGCTTTGCTAAGAAGATCCAAGTACATAATTTTAGTCATAGTTGTGCTAGCAACATGTTGCTAATAATCAGAATTTGAGTTTTTGTATTCCATTATTCCATATTTTTTATACCAAAAAAGTATTCAATGAAATTTTCAGAAAAATACAGTATAATTATCAACATGTTGCTAGGATTCTTTTGAGTCTTTAGCAGTTAAAAATTCAAAAATTACAAAATTGTATTCTTAAAAAGTTTTAAAAATTTTATTCATAAAAAATTACAAAATTGTGATATTAAATTAAAAAAATTTATTCATACAAAATTCAAATCAATTTTTATAACAGATAAGCCTTAAATTTGATGATATATAAGTTAACAACATTGTTGCCAATAACAAGTTTGAAGTTCATACTTTTTCTGGCAACATCTTGGCAATTATTTAAATTTATAAAACCTCTAAATTATTTGAAACTTTCGCTTTTCAGCATACATTTCGTTTTTTTAAATGTTGCTAGCAACTTTTTTAAATCCTGATATACATTTATCAACATTTTGCATTCTTAATATAATATTTACCCTTCATTATTGCAAAAAACTTGTTTAGCAACATTGTTGAATCGTTTTTAAAAAACATTAAGTTATTCAACATGTTGCCAAGAAATTTTTATAGTGACATTTTAAGCATTAAAAGTAAGCAAGTAGTTTAAGAGCTTTAGTGTTTGAGAAAAATTATGCCAGCAACATTGTTGCTAATAACAAGTGCTTAGTTTAAAAGATCTAAATACCTAATTAAGGTGAAAATTATGTTAGCAACTTTGTTGCACTTAATAGCACATTTAGTGTTTGTAAACACATCTTTGTTTACAACTTTCGCTTTTCATTAAACATTTAGCTTTGCAACATGTTGCTAAGAAACTTTTTTTAATCCTGATATACACTAAACAACATTTTACCCTCTTAATAGAATATTACACCTTCTTTATAGCAAAAAACTTGTTTAGCAACATTGTTTTTTCATTTTTAAAAACATTTAGCTCTGCAACATGTTGGCAAGAAACTGTTATAGTCAAATTTAGAGCATTAAGAATTAGCAAATTTATATAAGAGCTTTAAATGTTTGAGGAAAATAATGCTAGCAACATTGTTGCTAATAACAAATGCTTTTTTAATAGATTTTAATATCTAATTGAAGAAAAAATTGTGTCGACAACATTGTTTCTAATAACAAGTTTAAAATTCATAGTTTTTGTAGTATAATTTTTGCAATTATTAAAATTTATAAAACTTGTAAGTCATTTCCAACTTTAGCTTTTCAGTAAACTTTAAGTTTACTAAACTTAACATGTTGCTAAGAAACTTTTAGAGTAAAATTTTGAATATTTTAAAGTTTGAGAAAAATTATGTTAGCAACAATGTTGCTAATAACAAGTGCTTTATTGAAAAGATTTAAATACCTAATCTATGTGAAATTTATGTTAGCAACATTGTTGCACTTAAGTGTTTATAAGCTAGTTTAAAAATTATTTAATTTCTTTCTTAGTCCATTACAAAAAATAAGTGCTTTTCAATAAAAGACACCAACAGTTCTTTTTTATTCTTCTATGTCTATTTTATTAAAACCTATTTTTATTAAGGTTCAAAAATTACTAAAAGTTTTTTACTCAATGATTTTAAAAACTTATTGAGCAACATTTTGAAGAGTTAATTTTCTAGACAAACTCTAGAAAGAAAATATGTTTAGCAACATTTTATACTATTTTTTTGCATATTCATTTAATTGATGAACAGAACATGATTAAAATACATTCCTCTATAATTCCTCATTCCTCTATAATTGGAAACGTTAAGACCGAGAACACAGAACAAAGGTAACTATCACTTTTAAAATGTCTCTATTTCGTGCAAAAACCAACACTCAAATATATTGTTCAATAGTCGATGAGAAGAAACCAGCTGAATTTCCCCAGACTTTGTTCAAAGAGAATCCCAATAAGCGTCCAACACTCATTGTCCACAAACCCAATGATTTGACCGAAACCAAGAAAATGGTGATGAGGTCCACCAAAGGCAATTCAGTCAACGTCAACCACGTCATTACTTTTCTATATTACACCTTGAGCAAAATTGAACTTAATAGTAACAAGGATATAACAAGTTATGGGATTGCATTATGTAAAAAGGATGAAACATTTTCTGTGTTTAATTTGGTTGAGATTCAAGAAAAAGAACCTGACTCAACGGATGCTGAGACTACTGAAGTCGGGACTATATCAGATAAATGTATGGTCCTTTGGTTACTCTCTTTATATCGGATCGAAAAGGCCAATGACAACACGTACAGGGAAATGCTTGTCCGAAATATCAACGAAGCGCTAATTCAGGCTGGAGCTCCTAATAATTGGTCATTCATGAATGCAATTTCATCTAATCCAGGGTGGTTCAAATCCTCTGACTATCGTAAAGTGGTGGCATGTGTGGACAATTTCTTTTTCCACCATGAAACCCATGAGTGGTCTGATCTTAGGTTGGGCACCATAGGCTCTAGATTCCGAGACTGTTCAGCTCTACTCTCCATTGGCCAATGTGTAAAGGTTTTGGGGTTGAAAAAAGCAACTGATTTACTTGAGTGGGTATGTGATGATCACCTAGTAAACGAGCTGGAAACCATGTTGGCTAACAAAGAGGAAATTGATCAACCTTTTTCCTATTTCCCCTATCAGATAGACTTGGGACTCGTGATGCGGAGCGCATATTCTGCTAGGATGTCTCCGGCAACTCATACATTTTGCCATATCATCGGCACCATGTTTGGGAACACCCGATCAGTAAACGCTAGATACTTCTTGGAAACTAGTGTTAAGAATGTAATAAGAAATTCTCAGTGGGTAGCCTATGCCTTTTCGAGAGCTTCCAATAATCAGAAGCAGTTCCATAAGACAGTGCAACCTGTTCAACCTCAGCCAGGAGCCGGGGTTGCGACGGAGAATCCAATCGGTGACGACCTACCCGATGCAGAGGTTGATCCTACAACCTTGAATCCAGACGATTGGATAGAATATATGGAATTGAATGACTGGAAATTGACTCCATCCATGCTCAAATTTGTTGAAGGAGCTCAACTGGACAATCCCACTCCTAGACCCGGTACCATCGGAGAATTGGTCGGGAAAAGAGTCTTCTTATCCCTTTAAATCAAAACTTGTTTTTATCACACCATCAGTAATGAAAAAAACAACATATAATCTCCAATATCCAAAGAATGAGCTCAAAGACCCCCCGAACCAGCAAGAACCCCAGAGGAAAGACTCTCAAGGACAAAATCATCGAATCGAGAGGAGACTTTGTTGAATCTCTGGCAAATACTGAAAAGAGAGATGGATTCCAGCTCGATGATCTAGCTGCAGAACTCCCGGAATTTAGTTCAGTCAACACTATTGACATCAGTTCATCAGTCATTGAGATAGAAGGCGCAGGTGTGATGGAATTAGCATCAATTCAACCAGCCCCTCAAAAAGGACAAAAAGAATCTCTAGCTCAAACCGACACCACCATCTCCCTGAAGCGAGGCGACCCTGTCAAGGCAGATGACATGATGGAAATTTTCTGTCGATTGTTGGGATTGCTACCCGATGTTGGTCAAAAGGTCAAGATCACATCTGATAACAGTCATTGGAACATTCAGTTTCCGGGAACATCTCAGTCGCTTGAGTCCAAGAAATCCAAGGGAGACTCCAACCCAGGCAGCTCTAAAACAGCTGCCGAGAGCAAAGGGAATCCTGATGGAATAGATCCAAAAAACGCCAAGTACATCATGAGGTTGGAGGCTGGAGTAAAATGTACAGCCAGAAACAATCCTTCAAAAGTCTTAATGCTCAACTTCAGAACTATAAAGATGAACAAAGAAGAAGTAGAATCTCTATTTAAAGGGATTCCAGCAGTCGAGAGTTTTCCCAAGTTTATAATGCATCTGATCCATGACAAGCCTCAGATAAAGAAGGGTTTGTCATTGTACATTCTGCCTCAGTGCTGAGTCGCAAAACAATCCGATAGCTCCCAGTTTGACCCGTTTAACTGCAATACAATGATATGAAAAAAAAGGATGTAAAAAGGATGAAACATTTTCTGTGTATAATTTGAGCAACATTTTGAAGAGTTAATTTTCTAGACAAACTCTAGAAAGAAAATATGTTTAGCAACATTTTATACTATTTTTTTGCATATTCATTTAATTGATGAACAGAACATGATTAAAATACATTCCTCTATAATTCCTCATTCCTCTATAATTGGAAACGTTAAGACCGAGAACACAGAACAAAGGTAACTATCACTTTTAAAATGTCTCTATTTCGTGCAAAAACCAACACTCAAATATATTGTTCAATAGTCGATGAGAAGAAACCAGCTGAATTTCCCCAGACTTTGTTCAAAGAGAATCCCAATAAGCGTCCAACACTCATTGTCCACAAACCCAATGATTTGACCGAAACCAAGAAAATGGTGATGAGGTCCACCAAAGGCAATTCAGTCAACGTCAACCACGTCATTACTTTTCTATATTACACCTTGAGCAAAATTGAACTTAATAGTAACAAGGATATAACAAGTTATGGGATTGCATTATGTAAAAAGGATGAAACATTTTCTGTGTTTAATTTGGTTGAGATTCAAGAAAAGGAACCTGACTCAACGGATGCTGAGACTACTGAAGTCGGGACTATATCAGATAAATGTATGGTCCTTTGGTTACTCTCTTTATATCGGATCGAAAAGGCCAATGACAACACGTACAGGGAAATGCTTGTCCGAAATATCAACGAAGCGCTAATTCAGGCTGGAGCCTGGTCATTCATGAATGCAATTTCATCTAATCCATGGTGGTTCAAATCCTCTGACTATCGTAAAGTGGTGGCATGTGTGGACAATTTCTTTTTCCACCATGAAACCCATGAGTGGTCTGATCTTAGGTTGGGCACCATAGGCTCTAGATTCCGAGACTGTTCAGCTCTACTCTCCATTGGCCAATGTGTAAAGGTTTTGGGGTTGAAAAAAACAACTGATTTACTTGAGTGGGTATGTGATGATCACCTAGTAAACGAGCTGGAAACCATGTTGGCTAACAAAGAGGAAATTGATCAACCTTTTTCCTATTTCCCCTATCAGATAGACTTGGGACTCGTGATGCGGAGCGCATATTCTGCTAGGATGTCTCCGGCAACTCATACATTTTGCCATATCATCGGCACCATGTTTGGGAACACCCGATCAGTAAACGCTAGATACTTCTTGGAAACTAGTGTTAAGAATGTAATAAGAAATTCTCAGTGGGTAGCCTATGCCTTTTCGAGAGCTTCCAATAATCAGAAGCAGTTCCATAAGACAGTGCAACCTGTTCAAGCTCAGCCAGAAGCCGGGGTTGCGACGGAGAATCCATTCGGTGACGACCTACAACCTTGAATCCAGACGATTGGATAGAATATATGGAATTGAATGACTGGAAATTGACTCCATCCATGCTCAAATTTGTTGAAGGAGCTCAACTGGACAATCCCACTCCTAGACCCGGTACCATCGGAGAATTGGTCGGGAAAAGAGTCTTCTTATCCCTTTAAATCAAAACTTGTTTTTATCACACCATCAGTAATGAAAAAAACAACATATAATCTCCAATATCCAAAGAATGAGCTCAAAGACCCCCCGAACCAGCAAGAACCCCAGAGGAAAGACTCTCAAGGACAAAATCATCGAATCGAGAGGAGACTTTGTTGAATCTCTGGCAAATACTGAAAAGAGAGATGGATTCCAGCTCGATGATCTAGCTGCAGAACTCCCGGAATTTGGTTCAGTCAACACTATTGACATCAGTTCATCAGTCATTGAGATAGAAGGCGCAGGTGTGATGGAATTAGCATCAATTCAACCAGCCCCTCAAAAAGGACAAAAAGAATCTCTAGCTCAAACTGACACCACCATCTCCCTGAAGCGAGGCGACCCTGTCAAGGCAGATGACATGATGGAAATTTTCTGTCGATTGTTGGGATTGCTACCCGATGTTGGTCAAAAGGTCAAGATCACATCTGATAACAGTCATTGGAACATTCAGTTTCCGGGAACATCTCAGTCGCTTGAGTCCAAGAAATCCAAGGGAGACTCCAACCCAGGCAGCTCTAAAACAGCTGCCGAGAGCAAAGGGAATCCTGATGGAATAGATCCAAAAAACGCCAAGTACATCATGAGGTTGAAGGCTGGAGTAAAATGTACAGCCAGAAACAATCCTTCAAAAGTCTTAATGCTCAACTTCAGAACTATAAAGATGAACAAAGAAGAAGTAGAATCTCTATTTAAAGGGATTCCAGCAGTCGAGAGTTTTCCCAAGTTTATAATGCATCTGATCCATGACAAGCCTCAGATAAAGAAGGGTTTGTCATTGTACATTCTGCCTCAGTGCTGAGTCGCAAAACAATCCGATAGCTCCCAGTTTGACCCGTTTAACTGCAATACAATGATATGAAAAAAAAGGATGTAAAAAGGATGAAACATTTTCTGTGTATAATTTGAGCAACATTTTGAAGAGTTAATTTTCTAGACAAACTCTAGAAAGAAAATATGTTTAGCAACATTTTATACTATTTTTTTGCATATTCATTTAATTGATGAACAGAACATGATTAAAATACATTCCTCTATAATTCCTCATTCCTCTATAATTGGAAACGTTAAGACCGAGAACACAGAACAAAGGTAACTATCACTTTTAAAATGTCTCTATTTCGTGCAAAAACCAACACTCAAATATATTGTTCAATAGTCGATGAGAAGAAACCAGCTGAATTTCCCCAGACTTTGTTCAAAGAGAATCCCAATAAGCGTCCAACACTCATTGTCCACAAACCCAATGATTTGACCGAAACCAAGAAAATGGTGATGAGGTCCACCAAAGGCAATTCAGTCAACGTCAACCACGTCATTACTTTTCTATATTACACCTTGAGCAAAATTGAACTTAATAGTAACAAGGATATAACAAGTTATGGGATTGCATTATGTAAAAAGGATGAAACATTTTCTGTGTTTAATTTGGTTGAAATTCAAGAAAAGGAACCTGACTCAACGGATGCTGAGACTACTGAAGTCGGGACTATATCAGATAAATGTATGGTCCTTTGGTTACTCTCTTTATATCGGATCGAAAAGGCCAATGACAACACGTACAGGGAAATGCTTGTCCGAAATATCAACGAAGCGCTAATTCAGGCTGGAGCCTGGTCATTCATGAATGCAATTTCATCTAATCCATGGTGGTTCAAATCCTCTGACTATCGTAAAGTGGTGGCATGTGTGGACAATTTCTTTTTCCACCATGAAACCCATGAGTGGTCTGATCTTAGGTTGGGCACCATAGGCTCTAGATTCCGAGACTGTTCAGCTCTACTCTCCATTGGCCAATGTGTAAAGGTTTTGGGGTTGAAAAAAACAACTGATTTACTTGAGTGGGTATGTGATGATCACCTAGTAAACGAGCTGGAAACCATGTTGGCTAACAAAGAGGAAATTGATCAACCTTTTTCCTATTTCCCCTATCAGATAGACTTGGGACTCGTGATGCGGAGCGCATATTCTGCTAGGATGTCTCCGGCAACTCATACATTTTGCCATATCATCGGCACCATGTTTGGGAACACCCGATCAGTAAACGCTAGATACTTCTTGGAAACTAGTGTTAAGAATGTAATAAGAAATTCTCAGTGGGTAGCCTATGCCTTTTCGAGAGCTTCCAATAATCAGAAGCAGTTCCATAAGACAGTGCAACCTGTTCAAGCTCAGCCAGAAGCCGGGGTTGCGACGGAGAATCCATTCGGAATATATGGAATTGAATGACTGGAAATTGACTCCATCCATGCTCAAATTTGTTGAAGGAGCTCAACTGGACAATCCCACTCCTAGACCCGGTACCATCGGAGAATTGGTCGGGAAAAGAGTCTTCTTATCCCTTTAAATCAAAACTTGTTTTTATCACACCATCAGTAATGAAAAAAACAACATATAATCTCCAATATCCAAAGAATGAGCTCAAAGACCCCCCGAACCAGCAAGAACCCCAGAGGAAAGACTCTCAAGGACAAAATCATCGAATCGAGAGGAGACTTTGTTGAATCTCTGGCAAATACTGAAAAGAGAGATGGATTCCAGCTCGATGATCTAGCTGCAGAACTCCCGGAATTTGGTTCAGTCAACACTATTGACATCAGTTCATCAGTCATTGAGATAGAAGGCGCAGGTGTGATGGAATTAGCATCAATTCAACCAGCCCCTCAAAAAGGACAAAAAGAATCTCTAGCTCAAACTGACACCACCATCTCCCTGAAGCGAGGCGACCCTGTCAAGGCAGATGACATGATGGAAATTTTCTGTCGATTGTTGGGATTGCTACCCGATGTTGGTCAAAAGGTCAAGATCACATCTGATAACAGTCATTGGAACATTCAGTTTCCGGGAACATCTCAGTCGCTTGAGTCCAAGAAATCCAAGGGAGACTCCAACCCAGGCAGCTCTAAAACAGCTGCCGAGAGCAAAGGGAATCCTGATGGAATAGATCCAAAAAACGCCAAGTACATCATGAGGTTGAAGGCTGGAGTAAAATGTACAGCCAGAAACAATCCTTCAAAAGTCTTAATGCTCAACTTCAGAACTATAAAGATGAACAAAGAAGAAGTAGAATCTCTATTTAAAGGGATTCCAGCAGTCGAGAGTTTTCCCAAGTTTATAATGCATCTGATCCATGACAAGCCTCAGATAAAGAAGGGTTTGTCATTGTACATTCTGCCTCAGTGCTGAGTCGCAAAACAATCCGATAGCTCCCAGTTTGACCCGTTTAACTGCAATACAATGATATGAAAAAAAAGGATGTAAAAAGGATGAAACATTTTCTGTGTATAATTTGAGCAACATTTTGAAGAGTTAATTTTCTAGACAAACTCTAGAAAGAAAATATGTTTAGCAACATTTTATACTATTTTTTTGCATATTCATTTAATTGATGAACAGAACATGATTAAAATACATTCCTCTATAATTCCTCATTCCTCTATAATTGGAAACGTTAAGACCGAGAACACAGAACAAAGGTAACTATCACTTTTAAAATGTCTCTATTTCGTGCAAAAACCAACACTCAAATATATTGTTCAATAGTCGATGAGAAGAAACCAGCTGAATTTCCCCAGACTTTGTTCAAAGAGAATCCCAATAAGCGTCCAACACTCATTGTCCACAAACCCAATGATTTGACCGAAACCAAGAAAATGGTGATGAGGTCCACCAAAGGCAATTCAGTCAACGTCAACCACGTCATTACTTTTCTATATTACACCTTGAGCAAAATTGAACTTAATAGTAACAAGGATATAACAAGTTATGGGATTGCATTATGTAAAAAGGATGAAACATTTTCTGTGTTTAATTTGGTTGAGATTCAAGAAAAGGAACCTGACTCAACGGATGCTGAGACTACTGAAGTCGGGACTATATCAGATAAATGTATGGTCCTTTGGTTACTCTCTTTATATCGGATCGAAAAGGCCAATGACAACACGTACAGGGAAATGCTTGTCCGAAATATCAACGAAGCGCTAATTCAGGCTGGAGCCTGGTCATTCATGAATGCAATTTCATCTAATCCATGGTGGTTCAAATCCTCTGACTATCGTAAAGTGGTGGCATGTGTGGACAATTTCTTTTTCCACCATGAAACCCATGAGTGGTCTGATCTTAGGTTGGGCACCATAGGCTCTAGATTCCGAGACTGTTCAGCTCTACTCTCCATTGGCCAATGTGTAAAGGTTTTGGGGTTGAAAAAAACAACTGATTTACTTGAGTGGGTATGTGATGATCACCTAGTAAACGAGCTGGAAACCATGTTGGCTAACAAAGAGGAAATTGATCAACCTTTTTCCTATTTCCCCTATCAGATAGACTTGGGACTCGTGATGCGGAGCGCATATTCTGCTAGGATGTCTCCGGCAACTCATACATTTTGCCATATCATCGGCACCATGTTTGGGAACACCCGATCAGTAAACGCTAGATACTTCTTGGAAACTAGTGTTAAGAATGTAATAAGAAATTCTCAGTGGGTAGCCTATGCCTTTTCGAGAGCTTCCAATAATCAGAAGCAGTTCCATAAGACAGTGCAACCTGTTCAAGCTCAGCCAGAAGCCGGGGTTGCGACGGAGAATCCATTCGGTGACGACCTACAACCTTGAATCCAGACGATTGGATAGAATATATGGAATTGAATGACTGGAAATTGACTCCATCCATGCTCAAATTTGTTGAAGGAGCTCAACTGGACAATCCCACTCCTAGACCCGGTACCATCGGAGAATTGGTCGGGAAAAGAGTCTTCTTATCCCTTTAAATCAAAACTTGTTTTTATCACACCATCAGTAATGAAAAAAACAACATATAATCTCCAATATCCAAAGAATGAGCTCAAAGACCCCCCGAACCAGCAAGAACCCCAGAGGAAAGACTCTCAAGGACAAAATCATCGAATCGAGAGGAGATTCCTTTGACTTTGTTGAATCTCTGGCAAATACTGAAAAGAGAGATGGATTCCAGCTCGATGATCTAGCTGCAGAACTCCCGGAATTTAGTTCAGTCAACACTATTGACATCAGTTCATCAGTCATTGAGATAGAAGGCGCAGGTGTGATGGAATTAGCATCAGTTCAACCAGCCCCTCAAAAAAGACAAAAAGAATCTCTAGCTCAAACTGACACCACCATCTCCCTGAAGCGAGGCGACCCTGTCAAGGCAGATGACATGATGGAAATTTTCTGTCGATTGTTGGGATTGCTACCCGATGTTGGTCAAAAGGTCAAGATCACATCTGATAACAGTCATTGGAGCATTCAGTTTCCGGGAACATCTCAGTCGCCTGAGTCCAAGAAATCCAAGGGAGACTCCAACCCAGGCAGCTCTAAAACAGCTGCCGAGAGCAAAGGGAATCCTGATGGAATAGATCCAAAAAACGCCAAGTACATCATGAGGTTGGAGGCTGGAGTAAAATGTACAGCCAGAAACAATCCTTCAGTAGTCTTAATGCTCAACTTCAGAACTATAAAGATGAACAAAGAAGAAGCAGAATCTCTATTTAAAGGGATTCCAGCAGTCGAGAGTTTTCCCAAGTTTATAATGCATCTGATCCATGACAAGCCTCAGATAAAGAAGGGTTTGTCATTGTACATTCTGCCTCAGTGCTGAGTCGCAAAACAATCCGATAGCTCCCAGTTTGACCCGTTTAACTGCAATACAATGATATGAAAAAAAAGGATGTAAAAAGGATGAAACATTTTCTGTGTATAATTTGAGCAACATTTTGAAGAGTTAATTTTCTAGACAAACTCTAGAAAGAAAATATGTTTAGCAACATTTTATACTATTTTTTTGCATATTCATTTAATTGATGAACAGAACATGATTAAAATACATAGTTTTTGCAGTACTAATCTAAGCAACATTGTTTAGTAAATTTATTAACATATTTAGTAAGTTTATCAACATGTTGCTAAGCAACATGTATATATATATATATATATATATATATATATATATATATATATATATATATATATATATATATATATATATATTTTTGTTGAATTTCAACCCTTTGCCAACAATTACTACCAGCTGTTCAATCTATGATTTTAGAACTTATTAAGCAACATTTCGAAGAGTTTGTCTTCTTGGAAACACTTAAAAGAAACTATGTTTAGCAACATTTTATATTATTTTTTTTCCATATTAATTTCATGCTGTCAAGAACTAGATTGAAATACATAGTTTTTGTAGTACTAATCTTAGCATCATTGTTGCTATTTGTTAAGTAAGTCAACATGTTGCTATGCCAATCTTTTTATTTCTTGTTTAGAAATTAATTTGAAATATTTACACTAAACTATAGAAAACTGCTATCTTTCTACTTCAAAGCGTCCATTCCCAATTTAATATAATTTGCTATCTAAACTCTGGAAAGAAAATATGTTAAGCAACATTTTACATTTCTTTTTTTTTTTTGTATATTCATTTCTGCCAAGAACTAGTACTAATCTAAGCAACATTGTTGCTATTAGTTTGTTAATCTATCAACATGTTACTGAGCAATTCCTGTAATCGCAACAAATGTTTAGCAAAATTGTTCCAAAGTTTACTTACAAGTTTTTATTTTCTTACATTATTCACAGTAATTAAGTATTTTAAATTGTTGTAATTTATTTCAAATGTAAGTAAACATATTTTACAACATGCTTTATTGCTTTCAATTAAAAAGCCTGCAACATTGTTTATAAACATTAAACTTCAAACTTTTTGCTATAAGTTCATGTACTTAAAAAAGTAAACGTAATTAAAGACATGTAATGTTCAATTAATATGTAGTTATCAATAAGTTAACAATTTTTTTAAGTTGATGTTAAAAACAACATTGCTTATAAACATTGTTGATATGAAATATATGTATAGGCAAAGAACTTTGGTAAATATGAACAATTCTTCTTGAGTTGGTAAAGTAAACAATTTTTATTGACATGTATAATATTGTTGCTGTTTTCAGTTATGAAATTATTTCAAATGCTTTTAAATATTCCGATTTGTTGCTAGCAACAAATAGAATTTTATAAAAACTTTTATTACTCCAAATTTTAAAACAAAAATCTAAGACAAAAAAGGTAGATAGATTGATTTCATTTCGAGTTGATAAACAATTCAATGTTTTTTTGCATTTTAAAAAATGTTTCTAAAAAACATTGTTGCTGATGTCTGAGTCAACAATGTTGCTAAGCTGTTTAATGATTAATATTAAAGATATACAAAAATTGTTTTTGTATATCTTTAAATATTTCGATTTTCTTAAAAAACATTTTAAGTCTCATTTTAAAACTTTCTGTTACCTTTAACTCCCAGTGGAGTATAGGGTTATTATAAAACCTCATAAACATATTTTAAGCATAATTTTTTTTAGTAACTCGGGATAGTTTTCAATTTTACAATTACAATAATAACTAAAAATGTTTAGAAATATTGTTACTTAGCATCTCTAAAGTCTGTTGTTTTAATTCCTGATGTATACTTAGCAACATTTTAAAACTTGTTCAGAAACATTGTTGTTTCATTAAAAAAAAAACACGGAACAATGCCTATTTATCATATTTGGAAATCTTATAGCCTTTCATATATAATATCTAAGTAACAGGGATCCTAATATTTTGAAATTACTTAACCCTAACCGTACTGATAACATTTTTATACGTAGACTCCTGATAAGGGTATCCGGGTACCCGTGAATACTAATTTTTCAGTTACGATTAAAATATTCCGCGAAATATATTTAGACTAACTGCAGTGGATAATTTGAATAGTTCTTTACAGAAAATGGAATTAACATTAAATGTTTACTAGAAGAATTCAGAAGATATAACAGCTTTGAAATTGTTACCTTTTCATGGCTATTAATCTGAAATCAAATCTCAAAACACATAAAGTGGATGATGGTTGCCAAAAGCCAATATGTAATACACACAACCAAATTATTGCTTCACGCTTAACAGAATTGTAATTTTCTGAAGCTTATCTATTCTAAAAGTGCAAAGTTAAGTTGTCAAATTATTTATTAAATGCACACATTTTAAACTAAAATAAAAAACAGAATCATATCCATTACTTTTTTATATATATAATGCCTTAATTTTCTTACTGGAGGGTTAGGAATATTTGACTTTCGGTGAATCCACAGCCTAAGCCAAAAACTTTGGAAAGCTTAGAGAAACAAAAATCTTTAGAAAATAAATAGTTTTAGGAACTTACAAAACCTCAACTTTGTATCATTTATCGTTAAAGAGATATTTGACTTTAAAGTTCGTTCGGGTACCCAGGTACCCGTGTCAGGAGTGTTAGGGTTAAGAAAACTCTTAAAAAACTTTGCTTCTATAATGTTTATATACATATATATTCTCAACACTAATATAATATTGGTAAAAAGAAGTTAGCAACAATTTTGCTTTGCAATAAATATAATAAAATAAATATAAAGCAAAATTGTTGATTACTTCTTTTCAACAACATTATATAAGTGTTTAGACTATATACATTAACTGTATAGAAGCAATGTTGCTTAACTGGATTCTTTAAACAAATTTGATTAGCAACATTGTTGCCATCTAAATTATTATAAAAAGTAAGTGATATTGTAATCTACCATTTATATCCTTCTTAAAAAATGTTCTTTAGCAACATTGTTGCTAAAAACTCTAATATTTCAATAGAAAACCATTTTTAAGGAATTTATATAACTTAGCTTAACTTGTGTAGGAATATTGTTACTTAAAATTTTTGTTTTAAAAAGTTGTTCAGCAACATTGTCTATTTTTGCCTAAACTGTATAGAAATTTTTCTTCTTCTGCTATCCTTGACTCCCAGTTGAGCATAGGACCTCAAACTGTATAGAAATGCTGTTACTTAATTATTTTCTTCAAGTAAACCATTTAGCAACATTGTTGCTTATTAAATTTTCAATAAGTTAAAGAACTAACTTTTTTTTTTCAAATAATAATAAATTTTTTATTTTTTTTAACTTTTTCCATTTAAACACTGTTGCTTTAAATTTTTCTTTAAAAGCTGTTGTTTAGCAACATTGTTGCTAACTTAAGTTTTATGCCAATAATCAGGAATTTATATATATTTCCCTAAGTTATATAGACACATTGTTGCTTAATAACTTTCTTTAAAAAAATTGCTTAGCAACATTGTTGCTTATTACTTTTCCAAAAAGTGAATTTGTTTTTTGAAGTTATAACAAATTTGTTTTCTATTTAAACATTTTTTTCATAGAAACATTGTCACTTTAATTTTTTTTCTTTAAATAAGTTGCTTAGCAACATTGTTGCTTACTTCAGTTTTGTTCCAATGAGTAGGAATTTTTCTATTCTTTCCGAATTTGTATAGAAATATTGTTGAACAATACTTTTCTTTAAATAAATTGCTTAGCAACATTGATGCTTACTCAATAAATAAGTAATAATAAATTTCTTCTCTATTTAAAGACTTTTTGTAAAGAAGCATTGTTGCTTTAAATTTTTCTTTAAAAAATTGTTTAACAACATTGTTGCTAACTTAATTTTTGTTCCTATGTGTAGAAATTTATCAATATTTTTGCCTAACCTGAATAGAAACATTGTTGCTTAATGCATTTCCTTACATAAATTGCTTAGCAACATTGTCGCTTACTTAATCTTCAACAAGTTAAAGTTTAATTCTTTGTTTAAAGTAATAAGAAATGTGTTCTCTATTTAGACACTTTTTGCATAAAAACATTGTTGCTGAAAATTTTGCTTTGAAAAAGTTGTTGTTAGCTTCAGTTTTCTTACAATATGTAGTCATTTATCTATTTTTGCCTTAAGTGTATAGAAACATTGTTGCTCAATATTTTTCTTTAAATAAACTGCTTAGCAACATTGTTGCTAATTAGATTTAATTTTAATAAGTATTGACTTTTTTTAAGGAAAAATTAATTCGTTCTTTATTTATGCACTTTTTTGGATTATTTTTATTGTTGTCTAAAATGTTCCTTAAAAAATATGTTTAGCAACATTGTTATTTTTTCATTAATTCATGCTGATAGAACCTTTTTGAGTAAGTTGGCTAAAAGTTTTCAGTTAATACTCTCTTTCAAATGTTTTTTAATAAGCTTTATAGAACATTTTTCTTCTTTAACGAGATGTTAAAACATTTTTGTGTAATTTTTCTATTAGTTCTGAATTAATACACTTTTTAAAATTATTTTTCATTAAGTGTATAGAAACATTGTTGCCTAAAATGGTGTAGCAACATTGCTGTTAACCACATTTGTATTCCTTTAACTAGATGTTTATCTTTTTTTATTAATTTTGTTCAATTAATGCACTTTTTGAATGTTTTTTGTTCTTAACCGTACACAAACATTGTTGCTGACAATGTTTTCTTTAAAAATGTAGTCTCGCAACATTGTTGCTATCTTCATTTTTATTCCTTTTAAAAGATTTTTTCAACTTTTTTGTGTAATTTATCTATTAGTTCTCAATTAATACACTTTTCGATAGATTTTTTTTTACATATTAAGTAACACATGTTGCTGCAACATTTAATTTTATATATTTTTTTATTTTTTAAAATAATTTTTCAGTATTTTTTTTATAATTTTTTTTTTACTATTTTTTCTCATTTTGTTTGGTTTTTTGTGGTTTATTACACTAAATAACTAAATAATGTTGCTGTAGTTTTGTTTTATTTTTGCCTCTTATAAATTAATTTTTTTTATATATTTTTTTTGTATTTGTTTTATAATAATTTCTTATTAATTGGTATTTAGTTTTGTTTTTGTGTTAAACATATTTCATATTTATGTATATCAATCAGTAGTTTAAATTTAATTTTCAGTTTATGGTTTTTTCTTTTTTGTTTTAAATTAATTTAAATACAAATTTTAAATAACTTTTGAGTTCTAGGTTTTTTTCTTCAATTTTTTTATAATACCCTAAATGTTGCCAATAACCTTTTTTTGAATTTTAAATAATTAAGAGAATTTTGTTTCTAATTTTCAAAAATTGTTTAAGAATTCATTTTGAAAAAAATTTTCAGGGCTGGAAATTTTTATCTTAAGTTTTTCTTAAGATTTTAAAATTCAGATAAATTTTTAATATAATAAGAATTAATTGATTTAATAATAATAAAACTATTGCTTTTTTGTCTTACAAAGGAGGGGTAGTTTTTAAACTTAAATTATAATTGAGTTTTTTTTTACAGAGATGGATATAATGAAAGATCTTGTTTAGTTTACGAGAAAATTAAATTTAAATTTTTAATAAATTACATAAATTATATGTAAAATATGAAATAATTAATATGAAAAATGTTTAAAATTATTATTAACAATATTATAAGTAAAATTTGTTGTTGATGTTGTTATTGTTTAAAAAAAATATTATATATAAAGTTAATAAAACTTTGTTTAAAATTTAACAAATTTTAGGAGGTTTTGTTATTCTTTTGAAAAGTTGGCGAACAAAAAAAAATTGTTTTAAAAAACCATTTTATAAAAGAAAATGTAGGTAATTAATTATAAATAATTAATTTAAAAACGTAGAAGTAGTAGAAGAAGAAGAAGAAGAAGTTGAAGAAAATAAGAATATTTAGCATTACACATCTTGGAATTTTGAGAGACGTGCACGTAAGTCCATGTTCTCCTGTTTTAGCTGCTCTACCTCTTGGTGTAATGTAGCATTCTGGAAATTAAATAAAGAAAAAAAAATTAAAAAATTTTGTATCTAAACTTTTTTTTTGTATATTATAATAAGACCTACTTCTTTTTCCAAATATCGCGCCCGCATGGCGATTTGATTTTCCTTTTGTCGTCTGGCATCACGTGAACGTTTGGCAGCAATATTGTTCTTTCGTCGACGGGCCCAGTATTTGTCATCCTTGAGTTCATCTGGAACAAATTGTTTGCGTGATTTTTTAATCATGGGTTGCGGTTTGAGCTCTTCATCGGAAAATGCTCTAGTGCGCGGATCGAAATCCCGCCCCGATGATGCAAAGGAAAATGCTGGAATATCAAATACTAAATGTTAACAATGTTTCACAAACTGTCCATTTAAAAACTAAAATAAATTTTTTTTGCAACTTAGAACTTATAAAAGAATGAAATCAAGATAACAACTAAACAAATCATGAAAAGTTAAAAATAATTTTTTTTTTGTCAAAATTAAATTTTGTTAAGAAAATCCAAGAAAAAAGAAGAAATCAAAAATGAAATTTCGGAAAAAAAAACACAAATTTTCTTTAACCAAAAAATAAAAAAAGAAACTGTTAAAAATGTTTCAGTTTTTTGAATTGAATTTTAAGAATTTTAAAATTTCTTGAAATTTCCACAAAATTTGAAAAAGAAAAAATGTTGCTGCAACATGTTGCCAAAGTTAATTAAATTAATTTTAGCTTAAAATTCATATAAATGGACAGTATTTGCTATAACAAAGAGTTTATTTATTTTGTAAATTATTTTCTCTTGCTTCAAAGACAACAACTGTATTATTACTCATTACAAAAACATTTAAAAACAAATGTTGCTCTCTCTCTCTCTCTCACTCTCTTGCTCTTCTCAAAAGAGCATCATTTGTTTTTTTATCTTTAAATGTTGCAGCAACATCTTGTTTTCATTTAAATTTCAATTGTATTTAAAAATGATATGGACACAAACATTTTATGATATCCAAATTGTTTAAAATTTATTTAAAAAACAGTTCTTTTCTTTTTTAAATATTTTCTTCTCTCTTTTTTTTAACATTTAGCATTTGATTAATTCAGTATGATTCTTGTCAACAAAATTATATAATGATTTTTACAAAGAAAAAAAAACTTAAAAACACAAACTAAAAACTACAAAATAAAGCTAATGAAAAAAATAAAAAAAAAATATTTACAAAAATTAAAATTCTTAAATTAAGGAAAACTAAAAAAATCAAACCAAAAATAATGTATTAATTGTGTCCATACCAATTATGTTTTTTTTAAGAGAATTTTTTAAAATAAAGGTTAATTTTTTACTAAATACTATTTATGAAAAAAAAAAACAAAAACAAAAAAACCATTAATCTAAGAATAAAATAACTTGAACAAAATTATTATTAACAACAACCATATTTTTACAAAATAACCCAAATAATTTCAAATCTCTTTATTATAAAACTTTCAAAAGTTTAGACTCTTTTGCTTAAATGTTAATTTTGTTTTCTCATATGTAAGTTGTTGTTGTTGTTTCTCTTTCGTTATTATTTTTCTCTTAAATTCTCTTTTTTTACTCACTTGATTCAGCTGGTGAAGGTGGATTTAGGGTATCCGGACTAATACAATCTGACGGTGATGGTGATCGTTCACGTTTTGTTGTTATATGTCCCAGTCCCAGTGACAGACCAGCTGCATGACTTAGGGAATCTGAACGATGACCCAAACTACTTGAGTGTCCCAAATGGGTACCGGGCAAGCCATCAGGTATATTATTTTCCGATAAGAATTCATCTAAATCGGCGTACTAAAAATATAAAACAAGATATTTTAAAATTAAACTTTTTTTTATAAAAAAGAGCTTAAAAATGTATTTTAAAAATTTTCCAAAAATAATGATTTCAACAATAAAACAAGGCTTTGTTATAGAATTTTGTAAAATACTTGGATTTTTATTGAAATTTTAATTTTTTTAATTTTCATACATTAGTTGCTCAACATGGTGCTGGCAACATTAATAAAGACTTCATAAAAAGTTGGAATCTAAATATGTATACTAAAAATGTTAGTTCCTTAAATTTCTTAAAAAAAGAAAAAATGTTGCTGCAACATTTAAGACTTTATAAAAAGTTGGAATCATAAAATCAATATTAAAAATATAAGTTCTAAAAATGTCTTCAAAATCTAGTCTCATTTCACAATTTCTCTTCCTCAATTACTCTTCTAAACTTCTTTAAAAGGGCGGGTGAGTCTAACAAGGAAAAAACTGGGTGTAAAATATTTGTTTTAAGTTCCTTCAAAATTTTGTAACTCAACACAATGCTAGCAACATGTGTCTTTGTTTCTAAACATACTTGGTAGAGTGTACGCAATAAGCCAAATACTGGCCTAAGAATATTGCCTTAACATATAACAAATTCCTACCTTTAAACCTAACCTTAACTATATACATAGCTTTTATTTGCAACTTAACATGTTGTTAGCAACATAAGCTTCTCACATTTCTGGTAAATTTGTAACTTATAATGTTAATAACAGAAATTTTCCACATCTCTTGATTTCTTGTTTCTTGACATGTTCTTAGCAACATATTGCTAGCATCATATGTTAGTCAATTTAATTAAAACTTAATTTTTCTTCATGTTGCTAAGAACATTCGTCTAATATATTTCTTAAAAATATGTTTTTTCTTCAAGTAAAAATATTCTTCTTTAGATTTTTTAAATATTTCTACAGCAACAAATGCTAGCGACATGCATCTTTGTTTAACTCACTCAATAGAATGTACGTAACACGTCAAACACTGACTTCAGAATATTGCTTTAGCATATAAGTAATTCCCACCTTGAAACCTAACCTAAATTATATACATTACTTTTATTTGCAACTTAACATGTTGCTAGCAACATAAGCTTCTCACATTTCTGGTAAATTTGAAACTTATATCGTTAATAACAAAAATTTTCCACATCTCTTGATTTCTTATTTCCTGACATGTTCTTTGCAACATGTTGCTAGCATCATATGTTAGTCAATTCAATTAAAACTTAATTTTTCTTCATGTTGCTAAGAACATTCATCTAATATATTTCTTAAAAATATTTTTCTTATCCAGTTAAAATATTCTTCTTTAGATTTTTTAAATATTTGTACAGCAACAAATGCTAGCAACATGCATCTTTGTTCTTAACTTACTCGGGAAAAATGTAAGCAACAAGTCAAACACTGTTCTAAGAATATTGCCGTAGCATATAACTTATTGCCACCTTGAAACCTCACCTAAATTATATACATCACTTTTGTTTGCAACTTAACATGTTGTTAGCAACATAAGCTTCACACATTGCTGGTAAATTTGTACGTTATATTATTAGAAACAGAAATATCCAACACCTCTTGATAACATGTTTTCTGACATGTTCTAAGCAACATGTTGCTAGCATCATATGTAAATTAATGTACTTGAAAATCAATTTTTTCAACATGTTGCTAAGAACATTCATATAGTTCTTAAAAAAATGGTTCTTTCAAGTAAAAATATTCGTCTGTAGATTTCTTTATTAATTTGTATCTCAAATGCTAGCAACATGAGTCTTTGTTCTTAGCTTCACTTGTAGAGTGTACGTTACAAACCAAATACTGGCCTAAGAATAATACATTAGCATAGGAATAATCCCCATTTTGAAACTTAACCTTATTTTATCTGCAACACTTTAACCTCATGTATATTTGTAACTTAACATACTGTTAACAACATGTTGATAACATCTTTATAACTTGTTTCCTCATATATTGTAGGCATCATAAATTTCTTGAATACTTGTTCCTTTTCTAGTTTCTAGAATTTCTAAAAGATGTTGGCAACATTAATTACACACATTTCTCAAAAGCTAGAATCTCAACATGTTGCTAGCAGTATGAAAATCTTAAATTTCCTAAATACTGGCGTTATACGTTTTTAGCAACATACGTCACTTCAGAAAAGTTTAGTTCTTAAGAATTTACTGTAACATGTTCAATTTAAACCGTTACTTAGGATTTTGCTAAAATGATTTCATCAACATGTTGCTAGCATCATATGTAAGTAAATTTCCTTGAAAATTTATTTCTTAAGATGTTGATAGCAATATTATTTGCTTATATTTTAAATAAACAAATTTTTTCCCTATTAATATATGTTATTCAAATTTTGTAAAAATTTGTTGCGCAACATCTGTATCAGTGTTTTTTTAAGTGTTTTTTTCTATACAGTTTAATAAAAATTAAATAACGAATTCCCAACAAAAGAATTAGTATTTTTCTTATGTTGCTTGAAACATAAGCCTTGAAAATTCTTTCAACTTTTCCCCTTAACAAAAGTCACTTGAAAATTTACTTCTTAAATTTGTTAGCTCACTACGATTTGGTGAAAATTTAGTCCTCAACATTTTGCTAATAAGATGTGTTTATCAACAACACTTTGGAGTGAATTATTTATCAATATGTTTCTAGAAAAAGACCCAAAAAGTTGCTGGAAAGTAATATCACACGTATTTGTTTCTAAGTAGGCCACTGTTTGAATCTAAACATATTTTCAACAAGATAATTAAGTGAAATATTTCAACATGTTGCTGGAAGAATATTTCATTTAAATTTAATAAAAAACCTTTTTCTAGAAATGTTGCTATTTAACTATGTAGAATAAATGATTATTAAAATAAACTTCTTAAAAAAACGTTCTCAACATGTTGCTAGTAGAATATATTATAACATAAGGATCATTGTTTTACAGGTTAAAGCATTTAAAAAGCTCCCAAAAAAAAATTTGCATTAAAAACGTTTCGTTTTTAATAAATTATAAATAAATTTGAGATTAAAAAAGTACTCCCGAAACTACTCCCGAAATTTTACTGAAATTTATTCTTAGAATAAAATATAAATGTTGCTACGAGTTTAGTTAATCAGATCGATAAATAGTTCGACGATGACGGCCTAAATTACCAACGATAGGCGCTTAAGGAGTCGTTGACCTCCATCAAGAATTACGATTGAACATTAGTCGTTTTTGCAATAGGAAATAATTGTAATAATTTGGAATACAGTACAATACGTTTGGTGTAAAACTTTAAAAAATAATTTTCATATTTACACAAATTTTTCCTCAACATGTTGCAAACACTTGTAGAATCCGAAAAACTAATTGACAGGAAAATTTAAATTCAGATTTTAATAAATTTAAATTCTGGTAAAAATTTCGGAAAAAAAATGTAGGGCTTTGAAATATGACATCATATCTTCTCTATATGTTTCTGGTACTGTTTCATTAAATGTCTCCAACATGTTGCAAAAATTTGTCCATATGCATTTTGAATTTTCTAAATCAAGTTTTTAATAAATAAAAATTCTTTCTGATATCTCAAAAATAACCAAATTATTTTAAGATATAAGACAATAATTTCTCAACATGTTGCCAGTATTCTATGGCCATCAGCTTTTGCAAATATGTTGCAATGAATTGCTTGTGTTGATTTTGAACATTCACAAATTTGAATTTATAAATTTATTTCCAAAGTAATTTTATGCAAGAGGTTCGAATTGTAACATAATTTCATAGATTTCTATTTTTGGTAATATCTTGCTATAGCAAGGTTCATATAAAGTAGAAGTTTTGTTTCTTTTAAAACATGTCTATTGCTTCTTTAACTTTAAAGTATTAAAATTTGATAATATTTTTTGAGAACATACTCGTTAAAAACATATTGCATTAATAATTTGTAGCTAATAAAAAATATTCTAAAAATTTACCAGGAACTCAATTTGATTTCCTTAGCAACATGTTGCTAATGTTATAAAACCTTTGTATATCTTATTACTTTAGTAATTGATTTGTATATGCTTTCTGCAAGCTTTGGAAAATACAATTAGTTAATGTTATAAAAGTAACTTTATCTTTTGCAACATGTTGCTAAGTCTCTTTGCAACATGTTGCTGGATATTTAAAGCTATAATTTAGAATATTTTTATTACTTTAAGCAAATTATAATATCCATTTAATATAATATCGCACAAGTCCTTAGTTTTCTTAATTGATATAACTTTAGCAACATGTTGCTTCAATCATTTTTATTGAATTTTTTCTGTTAATTTAACTATTCTTATACAAATATATTTCTAGTATTTGTATGGAACTGATACTTTTCTTAAAAACGTTTTTATGGAAATTTTATAAAAATGTTTCTTAAAAAAGATATAAAATTTTCTCTATAGAAAAAATTTCGATATAAAATTTTTTCTATAGAAAAAATTTCGATATAAAATTTTTTCTATAGAAAAAATTTCGATATAAAATTTTTTCTATAGAAAAAATTTCGATATACAATTTTTTCTATAGAAAAAATTTCGATATAAAAATTTTTCTATAGAAAAAATTTCGATATAAAATTTTTTCTATAAAAAAAATTTCGATATAAAATTTTTTCTATAAAAAAAATTTCGATATAAAATTTTTTCTATAGAAAAAAATTTCGATATAAAATTTTTTCTGTAGAAAAAATTTCGATATAAAATTTTTTCTATAGAAAAAATTTCGATATAAAATTTTTTCTATAGAAATAATTTCGATATAAAATTTTTTCTATAGAAAAAATTTCGATATAAAATTTTTTCTATAGAAAAAATTTCGATATAAAATTTTTTCTATAAAAAAAATTTCGATATAAAATTTTTTCTATAGAAAAAATTTCGATATAAAATTTTTTCTATAAAAAAAATTTCGATATAAAATTTTTTCTATAAAAAAAATTTCGATATAAAATTTTTTCTATAGAAAAAAATTTCGATATAAAATTTTTTCTATAGAAAAAATTTCGATATAAAATTTTTTCTATAGAAAAAATTTCGATATAAAATTTTTTCTATAGAAAAAATTTCGATATAAAATTTTTTCTATAGAAAAAATTTCGATATAAAATTTTTTCTATAGAAAAAATTTCGATATAAAATTTTTTCTATAGAAAAAATTTCGATATAAAATTTTTTCTATAGAAAAATTTTCGATATAAATTTTTTTCTACAGAAAAAATTTCGATATAAATTTTTTTCTACAGAAAAAATTTCGATATAAATTTTTTTCTATAAAAAAAATTTCGATATAAAATTTTTTCTATAAAAAGAATTTCGATATAAAATTTTTTTTATACAAAAAATTTCGATATAAAATTTTTTCTATAGAAAAAATTTCGATATAAAATTTCTTCTATAGAAAAAATTTCGATATAAAATTTCTTCTATAGAAAAAATTTCGATATAAAATATTTTCTATAAAAAAATTTTCGATATAAAATTTTTTCTATAGACAAAAATTTCGATATAAAATTTTTTCTATAGAAAAAATTTCGATATAAAATTTTTTCTAAAGAAAAAATTTCGATATAAAATTTTTTCTAAAGAAAAAATTTCGATAAAAACTTTTTCTATAGAAAAAATTTCGATATAAAATTTTTTCTATAGAAAAAATTTCGATATAAAATTTTTTTCTATAGAAAAAATTTCGATAAAAACTTTTTCTATAGAAAAAATTTCGATAAAAACTTTTTCTATAGAAAAAATTTCGATATAAAATTTTTTCTATAGAAAAAATTTCGATGTAAAATTTTTTCTACAGATAAAATTTCGATATAAAATTTTTTCTATAGAAAAAATTTCGATATAAAATTTTTTCTGTAGAAAAAAATTCTATATAAAATTTTTTCTGTAGAAAAAAATTCTATATAAAATTTTTACTATAGAAAATTTATATAACATTTTTTCTATGGAAAAAATTTCGATATAAAATTTTTTCTATAGAAAAAAATTCGATGCAAAATTTTTTCTATAGAAAAAATTTCGATATAAATTTGTTTTTTTTTTTAGAAAAAATTTCTATATAAAATTTTTTCTGTAGAAAAAATTTCTATATAAAATTTTTTTTGTAGAAAAAAATTCTATATAAAATTGTTTCTGTAGAAAAAATTTCGATATAAAATTTTTTCTATAGAAAAAATTTCAATATAAAATTTTTTCTGTAGAAAAAAATTCTATATAAAATTTTTTCTATAGAAAAAAAAATGTATATACAATTTTTTCTATGGAAAAAATTTCGATACAAATTTTTTTCTATAGAAAAACTTTTGAAAAACATTTTTTTTATAGAAAAAATTTCGATAAAAATTTTTTTTCTATAGAAAAAAATTTTTTCAATAGGCAAAATTTCAATAAAAATTTTTTTCCATAGAAAAAATTTCGATAAAAATTTTTTTGTGTAGACAAAATTTCGATATACAATTTTTTCTATTGAAAAAGTTTCGAAATAAAATTTTTTCTATAGAAAAAATTGTATATCAAAATTTTTCTATTGAAAAACATTTCGATGTAAAATTTTTTCAATAGAAAAAATTTTTATAGAAAATTTTTTCTCTGTAAAATTTTTCGATATAAGATTTTTGCTCTAGAAAAATTTCAATATAAAATTTTATCTCTAAAAAAATTTTGTATGTAAAATTTTTTTATAGAAAAATATTTGATATAAAATTTTCTCTATGGAAAGATTTTCGTACTAATTTTTTTTATAAAAAAATTTCGATACAAAATCAGAGATTTGAAAATTACGAAGCCAATAAGTTTGATTTTATTTCTTAAAGTAATAAGAAACAATGTTGCTGGCAACATGTTTATTGGAATATATTGTGCATATTATATCAAAAGTTATAACAATGTTGCTGGAAATATATTTTCTGGTATTTATAATACACAAAGAGACCAAAATTTTTGAATTAAAGTAATATTTTAGATTTTTAGAATTAGCCAATAATTGAAAACAATGTTGCTGGCAACATGTTTATTAGAATATATTATGTATATAAAGCCAAAATTACTTGTATTCTAAATCTGATAACAGCAAAAAGACTAGGACAATGGCTGTAATTTTGTTTCTTAGAATTATAAGATTAGAGAAAAAAATGTTGCTGGCAACATGTTTATGTAAATATATTATAGAAAACGAAGATTTTTTTTATCTTTTTTACATATTTACATAAAATTCCCAAAAAAATATAACTAAGCATGAAATTTAATCCAAGTATTTTATTCAAAATTTCATATCAAATTAGTAAAATTTCTTAAAGATTCCAAAGCAATTTTATTTAACAAAAAAAAAAGAGAAAACGAAATTATGATAAATGGTTTTGCTACTACTAGAAGCTAAAAAAAATAACAAACTTTCGTAAATGATAAGATAAGTTTTAGTTACAAGTGTAGGTTTTAGGGTATACAAAAAAATCCGTGTAATATACACTGAGAAAAATGCATATGAATTTTTCAATGTAACACACACACAAACACTTTTGTTTCAATTGTTTACACTGAAAATCTTTATGTTGCTGTATTTTAATTGATTGTTTAAAAATTTAGGGGGGGGGGGGGGGGTTAGTTTTGTGTTGTATTGTATTATTTTTGGATAATGTTTAACAATAATTTTTGTTTTTGTAAATAATATGTAGTTTTTGTTTTGGTTTTACTGACGCAGCCACTACAGAGCGAGATGATGGGTGATACTAACTTGTGTTACCTTAAGATCAGCATCGTACGGCAGGGTCTTCTCCCACAAATTGGGACCCAAAAAGGCCGTTTGAGCCTCAACATTCCAGAGATCACCTTCTTCTTTGTATTTGTCATCGGGACAAATTACTTCTTTGCTATTCGATGTGGATTTACCTGGAAATATAAAAAAAGTTTTAATTAGTTTTTGGTTTAAAAAATAGGGTTTAAACTAAAATTTGAAAGAATATTTAACTAAGATAAATATATAACCAAGTTTTTGGAAGTGTTGAATTTTTTTAGCTAAGGAATGGAATTTCCGCTCAAAAAGTTAGAAGAAATTTCTTATCTTGTGAACACCCCTACTACTTTCTTATTATCATTATTATTTACAACTTTTTGAAAAATCATTTTATTATTATTTTAAGGCATTTGTTTGCAAAATGCATTTATTTACTACTCGTTTTCTTTTCTTTCTATTGCAGGCGCCTTGATAACATCATATAATTTTTGTTGGTACCTAAATGCACTTGATTAAACAATTTTTTTTTTGTAAAAAATTATTAATTTATTGAAAAGTAAATAAATAGCAATTTATTTGCTAAGCATGTGACAAGTGTCAAATTACATATGAAATAGGAAATAACAAGTAGTTTACTTAAAAAAGATGACGTCTAAGAATCCATTCGCAATAAATTTTGTTGCTTGCAACATGTTTATGACACATCAGACTAAAGAAATAAAAATGATATAGATTACATGTTTAGCTAAATTTTTATGACTTTTACACAAACTATGACACAAACTATGACTGAATACACAAAAATGCACAATTTTGTTGCTGGAAACATTTTAAATACACATTAGGTTAAAGCAATCAAAATTATATAGTTAAAATGTTTAGCAACATTTTTATATGACTTTTACACAAAAAGTCACTTAAGAAACTATCCGAAAGTCATTTAAGAAACTATCCGAAATAAATTTTGTTGCTTTCAACATGTTTGTTTTACATCTGGACAAAGAAATAAAAATGTCATAGTTAAAATGTTTAGCAACATTTTTAAACGACTTTTACGCCAAAAGTCACTTTTACACAAAAAGTCACTTGACGTTTAAGAAATCATCCGAAATAAATTTTGGTTCTGGCAACATGTCTATTTTATATCAAGATAAAGAAATCATAATGACATAATTAAAATATTTAGCAACATTTTAATACGAATAAATACAAATGTTAAGTTGAAATGTTAAGCAACATTTTTAAACGTCTTTTACGCAAAAAGTCACTTATTGCACAAAAAGTCAATTGAGGTTTAAGAAACTATCCGAAATAAATTTTGTTGCTGGCAACATGTTTACTTTACATCAAGATAAAGAAATCATAACGACATAATTAAAATATTTAGCAACATTTTAATACGAATATATACAAATGTTAAGTTGAAATGTTTAGCAACATTTTTAAACGTCTTTAACGCAAAAAGTCACTTATTGCACAAAAAGTCAATTGAGGTTTAAGAAACTATCCGAAATAAATTTTGTTGCTGGCAACATGTTTATTATAAACCAAGATAAAGAAAATAAAAATGTCATAGTTGAAATGTTTAGCAACATTTTTATACGACTTTTATATAAAAAGTCACGTTTTACACAAAAAGTCTCTTGACGTCAAAAAAAAAAAAACTATCCGAAATAAATTTTGTTGCTGGCAACATCATGATAAAGAAATAAAAATTTCACAGTTGAAATGTTTTGCAAAATTTTAATACGACTTTTAAGCCAAAAGTATTTTTATACACAAAAAGTCACTTGACGCTTAAGAAACCATTCGAAATAAATTTATAAACCAAGATAAAGAAAATTAAAATGTCATAGTTGAAATGTTTAGCAACATTTTTATACGACTTTTATATAAAAAGTCACGTTTTACACAAAAAGTCTCTTGACGTTAAAAAAAACTATGCGAAATAAATTTTGTTGCTGGCAACATCATGATAAAGAAATAAAAATTTCACAATTGAAATGTTTTACAACATTTACGCCTTTTACGCCAAAGGTAATTTTATACACAAAAAGTCACTTCACGCTTAAGAAACTATCCGAAATAAATTTTGTTGCTGGCAACATGTTTATTATAAACCAAGATAAAGAAAATAAAAATGTCATAGTTGAAATGTTTAGCAACATTTTTATACGACTTTTATATAAAAAAGTCACGTTTTATACAAAAAGTCTGTTGGCGTTAAAGAAATTATCCGAAATAAATTTTGTTGCTGGCAACATGTTTGTTACACATCAGACTAAAGAAATAAAAATGACATAGTAAAAATGTTTAGCAACATTTTTATACGACAAAAAGTCACTTTTTACACAAACTGTGACTTTTAACACAAAAAGTATTTTTTACACAAAACTTCACCTTTTACAAGTAATACACATTTTACACGAAACCCCACTTTTTACACAAAAGAGATCATATTTTACACAAAAATTAAAAAATAAAGCTTTTAATATTCATAAGCTTTAAATTTTTAATTCATATATCAAAAAACTGGGTTAAAAAAGTTTTCCTACTTTATGAAAAAAATTATTATAAAAATAATGTAATTGTAACAAATTGTTCATTGTTGAACAAAAACAATGCCTAGGAAAATATTGTAAAATAAAAATGTTATAAAAAACTATAACGTCTATAAATAATTAGCAAAAAAATTATAAATATAAGACAAATATAAGTAAACATGCGAAGTATTCATGAGCTATAATTTAAAAAATAGTAAAATAACAAAATTTATACACTTGTCAACAAAAATACTTCCACGCATTAGTATAGGGTCTATCGGTTTGGATTAAAAATTTTTGCGCCGAAAGAAATGAATCGATTTACCCTTAAGCAACGTTATTTTCATCTTGGGTACGTTCATAATGAAAATTTTCTGGGGTTAAGAAAACCCACACGAGGATTTTTTGTGGGGCGCCGTTGAAGTTAAGTGTGATACCGACAATCACGAGATAATTGAGCATTTGAAAGCAAAAATTTGTGAGGTCATTGCAGAAATGCGACCCCTCGATATATGACCACTCGATAATGTTTTCAAATAAATTGGTCCGATCGAATCGGATAATGTCAGGTGATATTTTTTCCAAAAATCAATTTTTTACCCAAAAAGTCCCTTCTTTACACAAAGAAACTCTTTAACATATAAGTGACTTTTTACATAAGAAGTCGCTTTTGACACAAAACTAAGAAATTACTTGTTTTATCCCAAAACACAAAGAGACCGTTTTTCCATAAAATTGTGATATTTACACATATAAACTATTTTTACACAAAAGCCAATGTTTTACACAAAACAAATTTGCGAAAAAAAATAACTTTAACACAACATTTTAAATCGAATCAAAATTTGTTCATGTTTCCGAGGAAAAACTACTTTTTAATTAAAATTTACCTTTTACACAAAAAGTCACTTTTTGCTTAATTTTTTGCTTATTTCTACCCAAAAATTAAATTTTTAGTCAACAAGAAGTAAATTTTTACAAAAAAAAAATGTATCGTTTACACTAAATTCCATTTTAAACATATAAAGTAAATTTTTATAAAAATATAATCTTTCTAAATAAATGGTCACTTTTTTACGCCAATTTTTGTTTACTCAGAAATGTACTTTTTTAAAAATTTTTATACAAAATTACATTTTTTTAAACAAAAAGTCTCTTTTTTACACAAAATTACACTTTTTATACAAAAATCTCATTTTTTCCATAAAATGCTACTTTTTTTTAATCCAAAGAAGTGTTTTTTATATATAAAGTAACGCCAAAAGTTACTTTTTTCTTTAAATGTCACTTTTTACACAAAAAGTGACTTTTTATTTCGATTGTCATTTTTTACACAAAAGGCATATTTTTAAACAAAAAGTTGATTTTTTTTATACAAAACGTCAGTTTTTACATATTTTTTACCCAAAAAGCAGCAGAGCGTTAGACTTTGCACAAAACAAAAATATTTTAAGTTTCAGAGGAAAAGGTACTTTTTCCTCTAAAATAAACGTCTTACCCAAAAAGTAACTTTTTACTTAAAAAGCTTATTTTAATTTCAAAAGTCACTTTTTTTACACAAAAAGTAAGTTTTTATCTTAAAAAGTAACAGAACGTCAGATTTTGAACAACAAGAAAATTTTTACTCAATATATTTATTTTAACATGACAACTTTTTACACAAAAATTTAAATCAAATCCATAAATTTGTCACGTTTCTTTCTTGTGCAAAAAGTGATATTTTGTGTCTAAAATAAAATTTTAATGTAAAAAATGGCTGACGTTTTGTGTAAACATTTACAGACCTTTTGTGAAAACATTAAGTGAGTTTTTGTGCAAAAAAATACTAACTTTTTGTGTACACATTTACTGATTCTTTGTGTAAAATATGACTTACTTTTTATGTAAAAGTTAATGACTTTTTGTATAAAAGTATGTATTTCAGAGAATTTTTTTCTTGTTTACTTTTTTACACAAAAAGTTACTTTTTACACTAATAGTTTTTTTTTAGACAAAAAATTACTTTTTTCACAAAAAGTTTCCTTAATCGAAAAAGTCACTTTTACACAAAATTTATATTTACACAAAAGTTACTTCTTACACAAAAAGTTACTTTTTACACAAAAAGTTACTTTTTACACAAAAAGTTACTTTTTACACAAAAAGTTACTTTTTACACAAAAAGTTACTTTTTACACAAAAAGTTTCCTTAATCGAAAATTTACTTTTACACAAAATTTACTTTTACACAAAAGTTTCTTTTACCCAAAAGGTTAATTTTTATAAAAAAAAGTTACTTTTTACACAAAAATTTACTTTAAAAAAAAAAAGTCACTTATTGTACAAAAAAGTAAAGTTATTGACTTTTTGTATAAAAGTATGTATTTTTGAGAATTTTTTATCCTGTTTACTTTTTAACACAAAAAGTTACTTTTTACACAAAAAATTACTTTTTTCACAAAAAGTTTCCTTTATCGAAAAAGTCACTTTTACACAAAATTTACTTTTACACAAAAGTTACTGTTACACAAAAAGTTAATTTTTACACAAAAAGTTACTTTTTACACAAAAAGTTACTTTTTACACAAAAATTTACTTTTTACACATAAAAAAATCGCTTTTTGTACAAAAAAGTAAAGTTATTGACTTTTTGTATTAAAGTATGTATTTCTGAGAATTTTTTTCTTGTTTACTTTTTTACACAATAAGTTACTTTTTACACAAAAAGTTACTTTTTACACAAAAAGTTACTTTTTTCACAAAAAGTCTCCTTAATCGAAAAAGTTACTTTTACACAAAATTTACTTTTACACAAAAGTTACTTTTACACAAAAAGTTAATTTTTACACAAAAAGTTACTTTTTACACAAAAAGTTACTTTTTACACAAAAAGTTACTTTTTACACAAAAATTTACTTTTTACACAAAAAGTTACTTTTTACACAAAAATTTACTTTTTACACAAAAAAAAGTCACTTTTTGTACAAAAAAATAAAGTTATTAACTTTTTGTATTAAAGTATGTATTTCTGAGAATTTTTTTCTTGTTTACTTTTTTACACAAAAAGTTACTTCTTACACAAAAAGTTACTTTTTTCACAAAAAGTTTCCTTAATCAAAAAAGTCACTTTTACACAAAATTTACTTTTACACTAAAGTTACTTTTACACAAAAAGTTAATTTTTACACAAAAAGTTACTTTTTACACAAAAAGTTACTTTTTACACAAAAATTTACTTTTTACACAAAAAGTTACTTTTTAGACAAAAATTTACTTTTTTCACAAAAAAAGTCACTTTTTGTACAAAAAGTAACTTTTTAGAAAAAAAAATTACTTTTAACACAAAAAGTTACATTTTACACCAAAAGTTACTTTTTATACAAAATGTTACTTTCTACGCAAAAAAATAATATTTTACACGAAAATAACTTATTTTACATAATAAGCTTTTTACACAAAAACTCACTTTTTACACAAAAACTAAATTTTTTCACAAAAAGCTTAATTTCTAGATACTTTTTCATTAACAACCTTTTAAATTTTAATCATGTACTATCTGTCACAAATATGACAAACATGCTCAGCTAGACCCCTTCATGTTTTTCACTTTAACACCCTCGAAGTTTGTAATAGAAAACCTTAACTCCCAAAAACATGCAAACGCAAACTAATATTTACATACAAAACATGCAAGAAAAGCTTAAGAAAAGTCACAGCTAAAAGTCCAAAAGTCAAAGCTAAATAAAAAAATATTGTAAATATTATTTCCGCGTTTTACAAAAAAAGTTTTCTGCCAAAAATAGCAACAAAACCACCAGAAAACCAGTTAAAAGAGAAAAAGATAAAGAAAGCCTTACACTCTTGAAAAGATGTTAATACACAAAAAGCTCCCTAATGCAAATGCTAAGTAAATCTCTCATAAAAGCTCTTGTATACCAAGAGCTCGTTTACATACACAAAATTTTGGCTATTTTGGGGGGAGGGGAGTTTTCTGGTATTAAACTTTTTAAGAAAACTAAAAGTTAAGTCATAGTCTTAAGATATTTTTACCACCAAAAAAAAAAAAAAAGAACCAGAAAAAAAGAAACTTGTATTTGAAATAAAATTCAAGAAAAAAAATGCTAAAAACGAAAGTGAAATTTTTATGAGTTTCTTTGTTTTTATTTTCTTTTATCGTAAAGTCTGGTTTTTCAGACTCAATGGTCATGTCTTAAGACCAAACGGGGGACAAAGTAACATTAACTGAAAGATTGTTTGTGGTTCTTTCTTTCTTTTTAAATGATCGTGATGATCAGGCAGAGTTTTAAAGGAATCTTATGTTTTAAGAAATTTCAAAGAAATAACCAATAGAATAATGAAAAGAAAATATGCATAATTTTGCAATTTTGAGATCATTTAAGGAAAAAGTTGTGGAAAAAGTATCATCTTAAAGATCTTGTTCGTTAATTTTAAACTAATTTATATTAGTCTTAATATAATTTGGGGTATCTATTTAGTCTCATTGTCATAAGTCGTAATATTAAAAGCTCTTAGTTTTGACTCCAGGGGCTAAACCGCCGACTTCGATATCGATCAAAATGTGTGATATCTTGGAAACATTTGCGTAGCGTACTTTTAGGATAATCTAAATAATATATAACATATAAGATTCACTTACATTATAACTTATTTGTCAAAAATTCCCTGATAGTGAAAGAATTTCATTTAAACTAAATGCTTTGACTAACAAACGCATATGTTTAGATATCAAGTTAATTCAACTTTTAGCAAAATAAATTATTTTGAAAACCCCTAAGGTATGTTACATAATATTTGCTTAAAAGCCTGAGTTCAAACGATATCGAATCCAGCGATTTGTCACTAGAAATGTTTGAAAATCAAAAAATTATATAGAAGACTAATTTGTAAATGTCATGTATAACTTATGACAATACGACTTAATGACAAACCTTGTGTACTCGTATACCCTAATTATTTGTTTATTTCTTCAAAAAATTATCTTAAGAATTCATTCTTTAAACTCTCTGTTACTCTTTTAGCCTTACATTTAACCAGTTTTTCCTTAACATAGAGTACATTTGTATATTTAAGATCTGTGTCTTTTTCTCATAACATGCTAATGATGATGATGATTACAATCATGATAACCTGAGTTCAGTCATGCAGTCAGACAAACAGTCAAACCATCAGCCTGTCTGTCTGTCTGTCTGTCAGTTAGTCAAAATCAACTACATACAACGACGACGGCTAAGACTTCAAAGTCAGAAACAAAAAAAGAAAAACGAATTGAGAAAAATGTCTTAAGTCATGGTTGCTTTCATGTAATTTTAGTATCTCGCTGAGATCTTTTTGAAAGTTTCCGCTTTCTTATTCACTCTCACTTTCATTTGTAAAGGGGAGATGTTTAAAGATTTTGTCTTCCTCTTTTCTATGTATTTAAAAATATATATTTTTCCATGTCTTGATTTTGGCAGGAATAAAATGAAAAAGATGCCAGTTTGGGGGTACTACAATGGGTGGAAAGTAACTTTAGATGTAAAAAGAGACTTTTGGTGTATAAAATGTAAATTTTTGTGTAAAAAGTGAATTTTTGTGTGAAATGTAAATTTTTGTGTAAAAAGTAAGTTTTTGTGTTAAATGTAACTTTTTGTGTAAAAAGTGAATTTTTGTTTAAAATTTAAGTTTTTGCCTAAAAAGTGACTTTTTGTGTAAAAAGTGTCTTTTTGTGTGAAAAGTAAATTTTTGTGTAAAAAGTGTCTTTTTGTGTAAAAAGTGATTTTTTGTCTAAAAATGACTTTTTGTATAAAAAGTAAGTTTTTATATTATATGTAAATTTTTGTGTAAGAAGTGAATTTTTGTGTGAAATGTAAATATTTGTGTAAAAGTAATTTTTTATATAAAAAGTTATTTTTTGTGTAAAAAGTGACTTTTTCTGAAAAAATTTACTTTTTGTGTAAAAACTAAGTTTTTGTGTTAAAAGTAATTTTTTGTGTAAAAAGTAAGCTTTTGTGTAAAAAGTGACTTATTGTATGAAAAGTGACTTTAAAACTGACTTTTTGTGTAATAAGTGAATTTTTGTGGAAATACTGACTTTTTGTGTAAAAATTGACTTTTTGTGTAAAAAGTGACTTTTTGTATAAAATAAAAGTTTTTGTGTTAAAAGTAACTTTTTGTCTAAAAATTGACTTGAAAAAAGTAAGTTTTTGTGTAAAAGGAAAATTTTTGTGTAAAAGTTAAGCTTTTGTGTAAAGAGTGACTTTTTGTCTAAAAAATTACTTTTTGTGTAAAAAGTAAGTTTTTGTATAAAAAGTATGTTTTTGTGTTATATGTAAATTTTTGTACAAGTGAATTTTTGTGTGAAATATAAATTTTTGTGTAAAGAGTAATTTTTTATATAAAAAGTTATTTTTTGTGTAAAAAGTGAGTTTTTGTGAAAAAAGTGACTTTTTCTGTAAAAATTGACTTTTTGTGCAAAAAGTAAGTTTTTGTGTAGAAAGTAAGTTTTTGTGTTAGATGTAATTTTTTGTGTAAAAAGTGACTTATTCTGTAAAAAGTGACTTTAAAACTGACTTTTTGTGTAATAAGTGAATTTTTGTGTAAATACTGACTTTTTGTGTAAAAATTGACTTTTTGTGTAAAAAGTGACTTTTTGTATAAAATGTAAGTTTTTGTATTAAAAGTGACATTTTGTCCAAAAATTTACTTTTTGTGTATAAAGTGACTTTTTGTATAAAAATTGACGTTTTGTGTAAAAATTTACTTTTATTAAAATGTAAAAAGTAATTTTTTGTGTAAGAAGTGACGTTTTTTGTGTGAAAAGTGGCTTTTCGTGTAAAAAGTGACATTAAGAAAAAAATACTTTTTGAATGACTTTTTGCAATTTTTTCATTAAAAAGTGATGTTTCGTGTAGAAGTAAATATTTATGTGTAAAAGTAAATATTACGTGAAAGAAAAAAAGAAAAATAATAAAAAGAAATTTTATTATTTTTCTTTGTATAAAAAGTGGTTTTTTGTGTAAAACTCTAACTTTCGTGTAAAAAGTGACATTTTGTAAAAAGAGAAATTTTCAATAAATTTTTCTTTAAAAATTATTTGACTTTTTTATGTAAAACGTGACTGATTTTTTTTATAAAAAGTGAATAACTTTTTGTGTAAAAAATAAACTGTGTAAATAGTAATTGAATTGTGGTGGAAAAAGTATCTGACTTTTTGTGTGAAAAGTAACTGAATTTTTGTGTAAAACTTGATTGTCATTTTATATAAGAAGTAACTGGATTTTTGTGTAAAAAGTGACTCACATTTTGTGTAAAAAGTAACTGACTTTTTGTGTAAATGTGATTGCCTTTTTGTGTAAAAGGTAAGAGACTTTTTGTGTAAAACGAGACTGACTTTATGTGTAAAAAGTGAAAGAAGTTTTGCGTATGTAAAGAGGCATTTTTGTGTAAAAAGTGATTTTTATATAAGAGTTTCTATTTGTGTAGAAAGTAACATTAAAAATCTATAAAAAGTAAATTGTTGTGCAAAGGGTGAATAATTTTTTGGGTACCATTTGTGAGGAATCGGAAATTTTATGTAAAAGTGACATTTTGTGTACAAATTTTCTTGCTGTGTAATAGAATACTTTTTGTGTAAAATAAGTAAAGTTTTTGGTAGAATTTTTGTACAAAAAGTAACTTTATTATTTTTTATTTTGTGAAAAAGAAAGGATACTTTTATTGTTTAAAAAAGGTAACTTTTGGTATAAGAAAGTTTTTGTGGAAAAAATACCTTTTTTGGGGAAAGAAAGAACTTTTAAAATAACAAATAGTTTTCTTTTGTAAAAAAAGTAAATATTTTGTGTAAAAAATAATTTTTTCTGTAAAAAAGTATTTGTTTAAGAAAAAAAGTTTCTTTTTGTCAAAAAAATAAATAACTTTTTAATTAAAAACAAAAGTATTTTTTGAGTAAAAAAGTATCTTTTTGAGTAAAAAAGTATCTTTTTGAGTAAAAAAGTATCTTTTTGAGGAAAAAAGTATTTTGAGTACAAGTTTAATTTCTTGTTTGAAATAGTAACTATCTGTGTAAAAAAGTAACTTCTTGTGCAAAAAAAAGTAAATATTTGTTTAAAAAAGTAACTTTTTGTGTAAAAAAAGTAAGTTTTTGTGTAAAAAAGTAAGTTTTTGTGTAAAAAAGTAAGTTTTTGTATAAAAAAGTAACTTATGTGCACAAAATACACTTTTTCTGTAAAAATGTAGCTTTTTGAGTACAAGTTTAATTTCTTGTTTTAAATAGTAACTATTTGTGCAAAAAATTAACTTTTTGTGTAAAAAAGTAACATTTTGTACAAAAAATAAAGTTTTTGTGTAAAAAAGTAACTTTATGTGCACAAAAGACCCTTTTTTGTGTAAAAAAGTAACTTTTTGTGTAAAGCACTAACTTTTTATGTAAAAAAGTAAGTTTTTGTGTAAAAAAGTAACTTTTTGTGTAAAAAAGTAATTTGTTTTGTTATAAATCCAGTTTTTGTGTAAAAAAGTAGGTTTTTGTGTAAAAAAGTAAGTTTTTGTAAAAAAAAAGTAAGTTTTTGTGTAAAAAGGTAACTTTATGTGCACAAAAGACACTTTTTGTGTAAAAATGTAGCTTTTTGAGTGAATGTTTAATTTCTTGTTTGAAATAGTAACTATTTGTGTAAAAAATTAACTTTTTGTGTAAAAAAGTAACTTTTTGTACAAAAAATAAAGTTTTTGTGTAAAAAAGTAACTTTATGTGCACAAAAGACCCTGTTTTGTGTAAAAAAGTAACTTTTTGTGTAAAGCAGTAACTTTTTATATAAAAAAGTAAGTTTTTGTGTAAAAAAGTAAGTTTTTGTGTAAAAAAGTAACTTTTTGTGTAAAAAAGTACCTTTTTTTGTTATAAATCCAGTTTTTGACTAAAAATGTATGCAACAACTTTACATTACCCATTATTTCATGTAGCTCAAACATGAATTCACGTCTACCATGTCTCTGTCTATAAGTCCGTCCGCCTGTCTCTGCTTTCTTCTGTTACAAACTATTGCGAAATTTTATGTTTATTTTTTTCTTTTTTTCTGAGCTATGACATAAATTTATGTGTTGCTGATTTTCTGGCTATAACTCGTTTATATTGCCTCAGTCTTTAAACAAAAACCAAACTCTTGAAAATTTCTTTGGTTAAAATTTCTTTTTATTATTTTTCTTTCTTTCTTTTCGTTTTAAAGCCATTAAAGAAGAATTTGCTATTTACTTTCAATAGCCAACAATTGAGTAATAATCAGTGAACGTATAATTTTTGCTTTTGCTGTGGAACGTGTTTGAGGTGAAGTAACACTTTTTTTCGGTTTCAGAAATGAGGACTTGTTTTGTCTGCTATGATGACCATTTTGGCTAAATGTTACGATTTTTATTGATGTCTTTTTTTTTCGCGGTTGTATTTTAGCACTTTTTTATTATTATTATTTTGTGTGAATTTTTTATTAGGGTTTTATTTAAATTAAGTTAAAAATTTGGTTCTAAACACAAAAAATATAAAAGTTTATGTTTGAATTAAAATGTTAAAACAACACGTTTTGTTGTTTGGGAGATATTATGGAAAATAACTCATTATTTGGAAGTGGGGGTTTGAATAGCGAAAATTAACAAATTTAATATCATTAAAAAGGGTTTATATTTCTGCACAATATTTGGGATTTAATATTCAAAATTTTTAAAATTATATTTAGAATAAATTTTTTTTTCATTAATATTTATTCTAAGAAGATCAAAGTATCAGAAAAGTATAAATTATTTTTAGTATTATAATCAGAAACTTGAATATTGAGATTTAAAAATGAATTTTGTTAATTTTTTTCAAAATTTTTTTGGTTTCCTTTATAATTTTTGAAATTTGTAATGAAATTATTTTAATAAATTTCAATAGTTTTATGTTTTTAGATACTTAAGAAATTGCTAAATTGAAGAAATATAAGATATTTTTAATATTATTAACAGGGAATTTAAGATTTAAAACTGAAATATGTTTTCCATTAAAAAAAAAAATTAAACGGTTTTTTCATAACAAATTTAAATTTTTTATAATCTAGACATTTTGGGCAATCAGAAAACTATAACAACTTTTCAGTTTTTCAAACAAAGACTTAAATATTACATTTTGAAAATTAGATTTGGGGGAAAAAATTGACTAAGATTTGTTGGCGCTTTTCTCTAGTTTTTGAGATTTTTATAGAACTCTTGAAATCTTTTAAAAACTTTCAGTTATTTTATATTCTAAAGAGTCTGCAGCATAAGAAAAGAGTTAACAATTTTCAATATTATGAACAAGAATTTTAATATTTCCGTTTAACTAAAGAAAAATATATTGAAATTTTTTTTTTTTTTTTAATTTATAGCATCTTTTAAAATTTTAAGATATTGAGTAAAATTTTTTGAAATATTAAACAATTTTTATTATTTTATAATCCAGAAACTCCAAATTCTTAGCAAAATGTGAAATATTTTTTAAAATTTTATTAACTTATTTCTTAATATTGAGATCTCGAAACAAACTGTAAAAAAAAAGTTTTTCAAGAATTTTTGACTTCTTTTGTAATTGTCAAGAATAGTTATGGAATTGATTTTTAAAAACAAATTTAAAGATTTTTATTCCCATAAATTTAAAAGAGTTCATAAAACCCAAGAAGTTAAAAATTTTGAAAGTTTTTTTAAGCAAGTCTTTAATATTAAGATTTAAAGATTTTTATATTTTCTAAAAAGTTAAAATTTCCACACAAAAGTCATTTAAAGATTTTTATATTTTCTAAAAAGTTAAATTTTCCACACAAAAAGTCATTCTTTTTATGCAAAAAGTTTCTCTTGATACACAAAATGTCACTCTTTTATACAAAAAGTCACTTTTTTAAACAAGAAGTCACTATTTTGCACAAAAATTCAATTTTTTTACCCAAAAAGTTAATGTTTTGCATAAAAAGTCAATTTTTGACACAAAAAATCAATAATTTTTTATACAAAAAGTCACTTTTTTACACAAAAAGTCACTTTTTTACACAAAACGTCACTTTTTTTTTACAAATATAGTAAGTTTTTTAGACAAAAAGTCACTTTTTTACACAAAAAGTTAGTTTTTTTACGCAAAAAGTGACTTTTTTATGCACAAAGTCACTTTTTATACAAAAAGTCACTTTTTTACACAAAAAGTCACTTTCTTACACAAAAAGTCCCTTTTTACACAAAAAGTCACTTTCTTATACAAAAAGTTAGTTTTTTACGCAAAAAGTAACTTTTTTATGCAAAAAGTCACTTTTTACACAAAAAGTCACTTTTTATACAAAAAGTCACTTTTTACACAAAAAGTCACTTTTTACACTAAAAGGTAATTTTTTGCACAAAAAGTGACTTTTTAAACAAAAAGTGACTTTTTACACAAAAAGTTACTTTTTTTACAAAAAAAGTCACTTTTTATATAAAAAGTCACTTTTTATATAAAAAGTCACATTTTACATAAAAAGTAACTTTTTACTGAAAAAGTCACTTTTCTACACAAAAACTCACTTTTGTTTACAAAAAAAGTCACTTTTTTACACAAAAAGTCACTTTTTTACACAAAAAGTACATGTTTTCAACAAAAAGTCACTTTTTTTTTTTTAAAAAAGTTACTTTTGTACACAAAATGTCACTTTTTTACACAAAAAGTCACCTTTTTACACAAAAAGTCACTTTTTTTACACAAAAAGTTACCATTTTACACAAAAAGTCACTTTTTTTAGACAAAAAGTGACTTTGTTTTAGACAAAAAGTGACTTTTTTACACAAAAAGTCAGCTTTTACACAAAAAGACACTTTTTATACAAAAAGTCACTTTTTGCACAAAAAGTCTTTTTTTACACAAAAAGACACTTTTTACACAAAAAGCCACATTTTACACAAAAAGTCACGTTTAACACAAAAAGTCACATTTTACACAAAAAGTCACATTTTACACAAAAAGTCACTTTTTACACAAAAATTAAATTTTAACAGAAAAAGTTTCTTTTTACCCAAAACGTCACTTTTTACACAAAAAGTCACTTTTTACGCAAAAAGTCTCTTTTTTACACAAAAAGTCACTTTTTTATACAAAAATTCACTTTTATACACAAAACGTCAGTTTTTTACACAAAAAGTTACTTTTTTTATACAAAAAGTCACTTTTTAATACAGAAAGTCATTTTAACACAAAAAGTAACTTTTTACAGAAAAGGTCACTTTTTTACACAAAAATTCACTTTTTACACAAAAATTAATTTTTACACAAAAAGTCACTTTTTATACAAAAACTTACACTTTACACAAAAATTCTCTTTGCACACAAAATTTTACTTGTCACTCTTAACACTTAAAGTCACTTTTTACGCAAAATATAGCTTTTTATAAAAACAGTCCCTTTAAGACACAATGTCACTTTTTATACCAAAGGTAAATTTTTAGACAAAATCTCTTTTTACCAAAAATTGACGTTTTGTATATTTGAAGGTCTTATATGGGAGCCATTCGTGAACCGAATGTAGTAAATATTCACATAAAGTTTGTGAAAAGCTAAACCATGTTTTACCATAAAACTTAAGTTTCTTGAGATTTATAAACGTAGTTTGTGGCAATAAGAGTCCTTATGGCCATTTCTGAAAAGTTCTATGAGAGGTATTCGGAATAATGGACCGATTTAGACCAATTTACAGAATTGTGTCACCAATTGCAATTTGTATATAAAATTCGCAATTTTTTCTATAAAACTGGGACCTTAACTTTGTTTAAAAGCTTTAGATTAATGCTTATATTTATACATTAACAATATGTGTGAGAGTAAAGCTTTACAACGCCCATGGGCGAGCTTTTGGAGTAGACTGCTTTAAGGTATATAATGTTTCATCTCATATTGTTTACAAGTTATAAGCAAATACACTTGAACACTTTGACGAATCTAAACTTAATATTTGGCAATTTTCGAGGCATCAAAATTCAGGTCAAAAAGTTTTCAGACAAAATTTTAAAAATTTGTGAAATTTTCGATTGTTGAAAAGTTTGACAGAAATGACAGATGTAAATTCCAAATTATATCCGCTTTGACTTGATTTAAGTCATTTGTTTAAGCTCTAAGGCCAAAAGCTATTGTCTTTAAATTTTCACTTTGATTAATGGTGATCACATTCATTTATTGGCTGCCTTAAGGGCAAAAAATGTAACATAACTTTTGTGTATTTGATTATAAAAAATCTTAAAATTAAAGAAAAAAGACAATCAAATTTTTGTTTAAATTAAAAAGAAAAAAACAAGCATAGAAAATCATTAAATTAACAAATTAACAAAAAAAAATTAAAGAAAACAAAGAAAAAATTTAACAAACAAAAAAAAAACTCAAACACAAGAAGAAAAGAATGGATAAATAAATTTACCGTTTGTTTTGCAAATGAACCCCAAAAATGGAGATTTCCTGCCTGGAAAACAAAAAAAGAATTTGAGAAAAAAAAGAAGATAAGTAACGAAAGAAACAAAATCAAATAAAAATAATGAAAATAAGATTTCTGAAATTTTTTTTTTTTTTGGCGAAAACAAATTTTTGAATGGCAATAAAAAACAATAAAGACTTGGGTTAAAAAAAATAACAGAAAAAACGTAAAAATAACGGAAAAGAAAAGTTAATAAGCTAAGATTTGAGATTTTAAGATGAACTGCATGACAAGCGGCATCGAGCATGAGTCGTAAAACTTTAAAGGTTAAAGTAGTTTTGAAACACGCAAATTTTTGATATATAAACACACACATACACAGAAACAGATCTTTAAGCTTTAACAATTTTTTTTTATAAATTTAGCATTTTAACCCAAATTAGGTTAAAAACAGATAACCAAAAAATTTTTTAAATTGGTTAAACCTCACAACACACTCTCGAACAGAAACAAAAAGTTGTTATACTTTTACTTTTAATACGAGTAACACTTTCACTCACTCTTAACGAAATTCGTAAGAAAATATAAATAAAACACTTTTATTTTTCTTTAAACTCTTAACATACTTTTTTTTTTTTTTGGTCGAAACCTAAAAATAAAGTTTTATGACAAAGGGATCTTGTTGCTTACAGTGGGCAAGAGTTATGAACATTCTATTTTTAGCAGGGAGTCATATGATCAGTAATGGATAAAAATGGGCATTATTTTGTGTAAAAGGTGAGTTTTTGGGTAAAAAAGTGAGTTTTGTGTAAAAAAAGTGACTTTTTGTATAAAAAGTGAGTTTTTGTGTAAAAAGTGTCTTTTTATGTAATAAGTTACATTTTGTGTAAAAAGTCATTATTTACATAAAAAGTGACTTTTTGTGGTAAAAGTGACTTTTTGGGCAAAGAGTGACTTATTGTGTAAAAAGTGACTATTGTGTAAAAAGTGACTATTTAAAAATTTACTTCTTATGTAATTAGCGACTTTTGCGTTAAAAGTCACATTTTGTGTAAAAAGCCACTCTTTGTGTAAGAAGTGACTTTTTGTGTAAAAAGTGAGTTTTTGTGTACAAAGACTTTTTGTGTAAAAATTACTTTTTGAGAAAAAAGTGAATTTTTGTGGAAAAATTCCAAAAAAGTGACTTATTTTATAAAAAGTGCCTTTTGTTATAAAAAGTAATTTTATGTGTCAAAAGTAACTTCTTGTTAAAAAAGTGACTTCTTGTTAAAAAAGTGACTTTTTGTGTAAAAAGTGACATTTTGTGCATAAGTAATTTTTTGTGTTAAAAATAACTTTTTGTGTAAAAGTGACTTTTTGTATAAAAATTGACTTTTTTTATAAAATTTATTTTTGGTATGAAAAGTGCCTTTTTTTAAAAGTGACTTTGTATAAAATGTGACTTGTGTAAAAAGTAATTTTTTGTGTATATATTAATTTGTTGTGTAAAGTAACTTTTTGTGTAAAAAGTAACATTTTGTGTAAAAAGTGACTTTTTGTGTAAAAAGTAACTTTTTGTGTAAAAAGTGACTTTTTGTGAAAAAAGTGACTTTTTGTGAAAAAAGTGACTTTTTGTGTAAAAGTGACTTTTTGTGTTAAAAGTGACTTTTTGTGCATAAGTAATTTTTTGTGTTAAAAGTAACTTTTTGTGTAAAAGTGACTTTTTGTATAAAAATTGACTTTTTTTATAAAATTTATTTTTGGTATGAAAAGTGCCTTTTTTTAAAAGTGACTTTGTATAAAATGTGACTTGTGTAAAAAGTGGCATTTTGTATAAAAAGTAACTTTTTGTGTATATATTAATTTGTTGTGTAAAGTAACTTTTTGTGTAAAAAGTAACATTTTGTGTAAAAAGTGACTTTTTGTGTAAAAAGTAACTTTTTGTGTAAAAAGTGACTTTTTGTGAAAAAAGTGACTTTTTGTGAAAAAAGTGACTTTTTGTGTAAAAGTGACTTTTTGTGTTAAAAGTGACTTTTTGTGCATAAGTAATTTTTTGTGTTAAAAGTAACTTTTTGTGTAAAAGTGACTTTTTGTATAAAAATTGACTTTTTTTATAAAATTTATTTTTGGTATGAAAAGTGCCTTTTTTTAAAAGTGACTTTGTATAAAATGTGACTTGTGTAAAAAGTGGCATTTTGTGTAAAAAGTAACTTTTTGTGTATATATTAATTTTTTGTGTAAAGTAACTTTTTGTGTAAAAAGTAACATTTTGTGTAAAAAGTGACTTTTTGTGTAAAAAGTAACTTTTTGTGTAAAAAGTGACTTTTTGTGAAAAAAGTGACTTTTTGTGAAAAAAGTGACTTTTTGTGTAAAAGTGACTTTTTGTGAAAAAAGTGACTTTTTGTGTTAAAAGTGACTTTTTGTGTAAAAGTGACATTTATCCGTAAAACGTCACATTTTGTGTAACAAGTCACTCTTTGTGTAAAAGTGACTTTTTGTGTAAAAAATTGACTTTTTGTGTAAAAAGTGACTTTTTGTGTAAAAAAGTGAATTATTGTGTAAAAAAGTGAATTTTTGTATAAAAAGTTACTTTTTGTGTGAAAAGTGAGTTTTTGGGTAAAAAGAGACTTTTTGTGTAAAAAATTACTCTTTGTGTAAAAAGTGACTTTTTGTCTAAAAAGTGACTTTTTGTATAAAAAGTGACTTTTTGTGTAAAAAGTGACTTTTTGTGTAAAAAGTGACTTTTTGTGTAAAAAGTGACTTTTTGTGTAAAAAGTGACTTTTTGTGTAAAAAGTGACTTTTTGTGTAAAAAAGTGAATTTTTGTATAAAAAGTTACTTTTTGTGTGAAAAGTGAGTTTTTGGGTAAAAAGTGACTTTTTGTGTAAAAAATTACGCTTTGTGTGACTTTTTGTGAAAAAATGCTCTTTTGTGTTAAAAGTGACTTTATATGTAAAAAGTGCCCATTTCTTTAAGAAGTGAGTTTTTTGGAATAAGTCACTTTTTGTGAAAAAAGTAACTTTTATATAAAAAGTCAATTTTTGTGTAAAAATTGAGTTTTTGTGTTAAAATTAACTTTTTATGAAAAATTATCGTTTGTGTAAAAGTGACTTTTTGTGTAAAATATTTCATTTTGTGTATTAAGTGACTTTTTGTGTAAAAAGTGACTTTTTGTGAATTTGAGTTTCTGTGAAAAAAGTAACATTTTGACTTTTTGTGTAATAAGAAACTTTTTGTGTAAAATATGACTTTTTGTGTAAAAAGTGACTTTTTGTGTAAAAAGTGACTTTTTGTCTAAAAAGTAGCTATTTGTTTAAAAGTGTAAAAAGTGAATTCGTGTGTTATGTAAAAAAGTGACTTCTTGTGTAAAAAAAAGTTTTTTTTAGTAACTTTTTTTGTGTCATTTTTGTGTAAAAAAGTTAGTTTTTTTTTGTAAAAAAGTAACTTTTTGTGTGAAAAAATTGAATTATTATAAAAAAGTGGTTTTGTGCAAAATGTGAGATATGGTGAAAAAGTTATAATTCAGTAAAAAAAAATGGCTAAATAGTGAAACTTTCAAAGGTCAAGTTTTTGAAAAAAGTGATTTTTGTGTAAAAAGTTACTTTTTATGTTGAACACTAACATTTTGTGTTAAAAGTAATCAAAAAAAATACTTTATTTGTAATAAAGCGACTTTTTTCGGCAAATGTCATTTTATTTATATCTCGTTTAAAATTTGGTCTGTATGCTTGTTACGATGGGAGCTATATGCCCTCAAAGTAGGGCACCTCGGGTTTTCCTAAAACTAAAAACCATCTAGAAGTCACATTTTTGATTCAATATAAAGGATTTTTTTGAGATCGACAAAAAAACATTGCTAATGGTTTATCTCCTATAGTTTATAAGATATAAGACTTTAAAAACAAATTTCAACTTTCTGACGACTTAGGCTTAGAATTTTATTAATATCGGATCCAAATTTTTCCGAAATTTGTTTTATTTTATTTCTAAGGAATGTAGAAATCACACCAAAAAAGAACTGGTGAGATCAAAAGTTATATGCGTTTAAGTTAAAATTATCAAAAAAGTCTATATTTTGTAGTTTTTGAGTGAAAACGGTGATTACATTGTTTTTTTGAGATATAAAAAAAACTTGTTTAGAAACATATATAGAATTTATAATTTTTTAAAAGTAAACCTAATAAAACTGTAATTGGTCCAAAGTTTTACTTTGTCTTGGCTCTAAAGCCTCTCAAAAATTGATCATTTAATTAAAAATTAAATTTAAGGGACCATTTTTCGTATTGAGCTGTGTTATTAATCTAATTATTAAAAAAGTTATAAATTTGGAAAAAAATGTATGACATGAATAAAAGCTGGACTTGAAGTCACAACCTTCACAAAAAAATTATGACTTAAAACTAAAAAATAAAAATATTATTTTCAAAAATAAAACTTGTAATAAATAAAGTTTTTATTCCTATAGAAACCTGGGGCCAAATTACCGCATTCGATATCGATCGAAAACTCAAACTTTAAAGTGAATATTGTGAAGTATACCTTAGAGATGTTCAAAGTTACTTCGATTTAAAAAGTTTATTGAAATTTGGTATCCATTTTGATTCGTTTTTAAAAATATATATTGTTCAACAAAAACTCTTTTACTATTGTTCATCTTTTGGCAAATAACTTCAAAAAAATACAGTAAACTGTGCATCTTTTAAATAATTTTGATTATCCTTAAAGTATGCTATACAAATGTTTTGAAAATTTCTAAAATTTCGATCGATATCGAATGCCGTAATTTGGCCCCTGATAAGTAAAATCATGGGCCACATCGCCGCATATGATATCGATGAAAATGTAAAATATTTTATAAACATTTGTGTAGCATACTTTTAGGATACTCTAAAAAATATATGTATATTTTATAAGTCATTCTTATAATAAAAGAATGTCACTTAAACTTAATGTTTTGACAAGCAAAGGGATTTGTTTAGATATCAACTTTTGTTAAACTTTTTGCAAAAATAATTATTTTGAAGATCCCTAAGGTATGTTACACAATATTTGTTTAAAAGTCTGAGCTTTTGATCGATATCGAATGTATCGATTTTGCCCATGATTTAACTTATCTGGTTGGATCTTCAACTTAATTTATCTGGTTGGATCTTTTTAGCTGTTTACTTTTACCCTCCACTGTTATCATTTCAATTTAAATGACACACTCAAAATATCTACCTGTAGAATCCCATAAAAACCTAAGACGGTCGGCAACAGATAATGACCAAAAACAAGCTTTATAAGAGGCAAAATAAAAAGAATTCAATACCAAAAAATACCATTCGAAGAAAGTAAGCCTACGAGAGAGTCACGTGTACTTTCATACATACAAATTGAAACAGACTTGTCAAAATTGGGTCAACTACTAAAGACTTAAGACCGTATAAGATCTTAAAGTAAACACTCTAAAAAAATTTCAAGAAGCTACAAAAAACCCAAAAGTCGAAGAAAAGAGAGAATTTCAATAATTTATAAATAATGTTTCAGATCTAGAGATTTAGAAAAGTTTTGGGTTTTATTTAGTAACTAACTGGCATTAGCTTGGAATCTAATTGTGGCTTTAAAGTTTTGTTTTACTTTTTGTTTTCTTTTTCTTAACAATTAAATATAATTTACATAATTTTTGGAAAAACAATTTTACCGGTTTTATTGTTTAAAAAAAGTTATATTTTTCCTAAAACTGGTTTAAGTTTTCACTTTCATTGACTAGAACCGCTTAAAAGTAACAATTTCTTTTTTTTTTTTTGGCTGTAGCTCATTTTAATGATAATGATCGTTAAATGAATAATAATGATCTTAACAGGGGACTACCTTAACATTTATACTATAATATTTGATGTTTTGGTATTTGAATAATTTCCCTCATTTTTTTGTTGAATCTAATATTTCAAAAATTTTGGTGAACCTTTAAATAATTTCATATTTTTGGTCATTTATTCAAATCACTAATTCTATACCTTTTTTTATTTATTTACTTTTTGAAATATTATTTTTTTGGTTATTTGATTTGAACTGAACCATGGCAAAATTATATACAAAAAATATATAATACAAAAAAAAAAAAAAATTTGAGTAAACTAAAGAAGAATGCGGAATTAAACTTTCACTTATTTGGTATTTATATTATTTTCAGTTTCAAATGTATTAACAACAACAAAAATAAGTTTGGCTAATTAATTTATATTTTATTCCTTGACGTCATATAATTATAAATAAATTAGTTTATTTCTTTCCGAAAGAAACAAAAAATCAAAAACTAGAGCATTTATTTGGGTTAAAAAGTTCAGAAAATTATCTAAGTGTGGCATAAAATTATAAAAAAGTTGGCCCCCTTTTTTATAATTCGCATTCGAAAACTCATACTTTTAAGCAAATATTATGTAGCATATCTTAGGGATTTTCAAAATAGTTTCTTTAAAAAAAATTCAATAAAATTTGATATCGAAACATATCCGTTTGTTTGTCAAAACATTTAGTTTAAATAAAATTATTTTACTATCAGGGAACTTTTGACAAATAAGTTAAAATGTAGTGAACCTTATATGTTATATCAAAATAATTGATTATAGTAAAAGTATGCTACATAAATGTATCTGAAATATCTTACATTTCGATCGATATTGAATGCGGTGATTTGGTCCCAGGGGCCAAATTAACGCATTCAATATCTATCGAAAACTCAAACTTTTAAGCGAATATTGTGAAATATACTTTAGGGATGTTCAAAGTTACTTCGATGCAAAAAGTTTATTGAAATTTGGTATCCATTTTGATTCGTTTTTAAAAATATATAGCTCAATTAAAACTCTTATAATATAGTTCATTTTTTTTCAAATAACTTCAAAAAATATAGTAAACAGTGCATCTTTTAAATAATTTTAATTATCCTTAAAGTATGCTATGTAAATGTTTTGAAAATATCTAAGAATTCGATCGATATCGAATGCGGTCATCTTTCAAACTTAATAGAGGTAAATTTTCTTGACAATGTTCTCACTTTTAACAAAAATAAAAAAGGAATTGGATAGGAAAGTTTTTCCCCTCATGCTACTATAATACCAATATTAGCGTATCTCCAATATACAACAAGATGTATACTTCTTTTGCTTTACTTTCATCTGACAAACCTTCCTTTTTTCCAAAACTATGTAATTTTTCCAGCAAAATCCTTTTTTAACAGCCTCACTAAAAACAAAAATAAAAAGGAAAGGGCGAGGAAATTTCTCCCATATGTTGAGATAATGCATATTTTCCAGTATTTCTATAACCAGGTATAGCTTCCATACCTTCTGCAACCGAACTTTTGATCAATTGTAGTAATTCAGACAAAATGTAGTAGGGCCGTTGCAGGGGAACTTTGTCCCCCATAGAAAGTCAACAACTATTAGCATATATGTATCTTTAGAACGTTGAACTATAAAGTTTTTTAACTTTGAACCATAATCTTGGCCATTAATAACAATAGGTTGGCGAATGATAAGCAGGATAGGAGCGGGGGGAGTTCCAACCCCATAGAAAAATCATATTAAAATGTATTTTTACAAAAGCTAAAGGTAGAGCTTTTAAACTTAATGTAACCGATATTCTTTTTATATGATAATCAAGTATCCTCTGAAGCATTTAAGTGTATCAGCTGCTTTTCTGTTGAAGGTGTCAGGCGCACTCCGAAAGAGGTGCTTAACATCTTTTGCTTTACCTAATTTTCTTGGACCTTTTCTCTTCCTTAGCTAGGTTATCTCACAAACATAATTCAAGTAAATTTGCATGAATAAAGGCTGCATTCTAAACATAAATAAAAAGTATCGGATCAGGGGAAGTTTCTCCCCCCATGCAAAGATAATGTATATTTTCCAGTATTTCTATAACCAGGTATAGCATCCATAACTTCTGCAATCGAATTTTCGGTCAATTGTAGTAATTCAGACCAAATGTGCTAGGGCCGTTAGAGGGGAACATTGTCCCCCATACAAACAAAACACCTACTCTCATATATGTATCTTAAGAACGTTCAACTATAAAGTGTTTAAAATTTGTACATTAATATTTGATATTAATAAGAATAGGTCGGCGAATAACAAGCAGGGTAGGAGCAGGGGGTATTACACCCCCTATAAAAAAAACTTATTATAATGTATTTTTAGAAGAACTAAAGGTATAGCTTTTAAACTTAACGCAATCTAATCAAAAATAAAAAGGATCGGATCAGGGGAAGTTTCTCCCCCCATGCAAAGACAAAACTAATTTCAAAGTGTCTTAAAAACAAAGTACAGCTTTCATACGTTGTGCCACCTACATTTTGGTAAATTGTATTAGTTTATATATTAATTGGTGGGGCCGGGCCGTTGAAGGGGAACTTTTTCCCCACACAAATGAAATACATTTTCGTATGTATATTTAGGTTTTAAAAGAAACAGAAACAGTTTGTATATTATTCTTTACTATTAATGAAAATAGGTTGGAGCAAAGTAAGCCGGATACGATGAGGGGAATAATCACCCCTAATAGAAATAAATATTTGATATAACTTATCTTTAGAGAATGAGAGGTAGAGCTTTTCTAATTTATGTAACCGATATTATTTTCATATTGAATTAAAGTTTATTAAAAATAGGCAACTCCGGATTTCCGTATATAGTCCAATATCAACCCTACGATTAGAAATTTAGATATGTAATGGCCAACGATTAAAGATTAAACTATATAAATACCTACAATTGAAAATTGAATTATTTAAAGACTATATAGAACTATATGGAGACCTACGATTAAAGATTGAACTATTTAAAGACCAACCATTAAACATTGAACTATATAAAGACCTACGATTAAAGATTGAGCCATAGATAAGTCTATGATTTAAAATTGAGCTATATATAGACTATAGAGCTATATAAAGATTAAAGATTGAACAATATTGAGACATCCGATTAATGATTGAACTATATAGAGACTTACGATTGAAGATTAAACTATTTAAAGATCCACGATTAAAGATTGACCCTACGATTAATGATTGAACTTTATATAGAACTTCGACTAAAAATTGAACTATATAGACCCTTCGATTGAAGATTAAAATATTTAAAGATCTACGATTTAAGGTTGAAATATATAGAGACCTACGATTAAAGACTGAACTAATTAACAACCTGCGATTAAAATTTGAACTATTAAAAGACCTACGATTAAATATTGAACTATATAGACCCCTACGACTGAAAATTGAACTATTCAAAGATCTACGATTCAAGATTGAACTATATATAGACCTACGGTTAATGATTGAACTATATAGAGACCTACGATTAATAATTAAGCTGTATATATATCAACGATTAAAGATTGAACTATATAGTGACCTACAATTGAAGATTGTACTACCTGAAGGCCTACGATTGTAGATTGAACTTTATAGAGACCTACGATTAATGATTGAGCTACATAGAGATCTACGATTGTTGATTGAACTATATAGAGACCTACGATTGAAGATTGATCTATTTAAAGACCTACGATTAAATATTGAGCTATATAGAGACCAACGATTGTAGATTGAACTATATAGAGACATACGATTGAAGATTGAACTATTTAAAGACCTACGATTAAATATTGAGCTATATAGAGACCAACGATTGTAGATTGAACTATATAGAGACCTACGATTGAAGATTGAACTTATTAAAGACCTACGATTAAAATATGAACTATTTAAAGGCCTACGATTAAGTATTGAACTATATATAGTCCAACGATTGAAAATATAACTATTCAAAGATCAACGAATAAATATTGAACTATATAGAGGCCTCCGGATAATGATTGAACTATATAGAGACCTACGATTAATGATTGAGCTATATATATACCTACGATTAAAGATAGTACTATGTAGTGACCTACAATTGAAGATTGAACTACTTCAAGGCCTTCGATTGTAGATTGAACTATATAGAGACCTATGATTAATGATTGAGCTATATATAGACCTACGATTTAAGATTGAACTATATAGAGACCACGATTAAAGACTGATCCTTATAGAGACCTACGATTAAAGATTGATCTATATAGACCCTACGATTAAAGATTTAACTATATAAAGACCTACGATTGAAGATTCAACTATTTAAAGACCTACGACTAAAGATATATAGAAAAATTTACTATATCGAAATTTTTATATAGAAAAATATACGATATCAAAATTTTTATTTAGAAATACGATAAATGTGTATATAAAAAAAATCTCGATATCGTAAACCAATTGAAAAAAAAACAAGCAAGAAAGTGGTATAGTCGGTCAAGCCCGACTATACGATACCCTTCAACACTAAATAAAGACAAATACTTGCTAAATTTTGCCATCATACAAACATTTTCTCAAAACTTATATATCAGGGACCGAAAATAACTGTTATTTTTGAATTTTTGATTAAAAAAAGCAACCGCAAGGAAATGTCGGAGAATAAAACCAAGTTTACCAGTTTGATAGACTTGGACAAAATTTTCATTTAGAAAAAAAATAACAGTTATTTTTTGATTTTTATTTCTTTGAGCAAAAATAAAAGTTATTTTTTAACTTTTATTTTTTCAAGCAAAAATAACAGTTAATTTTCACTTTTATTATTTCGATCATGAATAAAAGTTATTTTTTGACTTTTATTTTTTCGAGCAGAAATAAAAGTTATTTTTGTGTTTTCAACCCTAATTATGATTGCGAAACTCAATAAATTTCAATAAATTTATCATGAATTTAAACAAAAGTAACTTTTATTTCTGCTCGAAAAAATAAAAGTCAAAAAATAACTTTTATTCATGCTCGAAATAATAAAAGTCAAAAATAACTGTTATTTTTTATCGAAAAAATAAAAGTTAAAAAATAACTTTTATTTTTGCTTGAAAAAATAAAAGTCAAAAATAACTGTTATTTTTTATCGAAAAAATAAAAGTCAAAAAACAACTTTTATTTCTGCTCGATCGTTTTTAAAGAAAAGTTTGTATGGGAGCTATGGTCAAATGTAGACCGATTTTAACGAAATCGGTGGTACAGTGATTTTAGTTTACATATAGCCATGGTCCCATTATCAAAAAAATGATCTGTGCCAAATTTCATCAAATTATCTTTAGAATTGCGACCTGTAGCTTGATTGCAAGGTTTACATGGGGATAAAGCCAGACGGACTTACGGACATCGCTAAATCGACTCAGAAAGTGATTCTAAGCCTATTGGTATACTAAAAGGTGGGTCTAAGATAAATATTTCCATACATCAGCACAAACTTATAATATGGTGGTGAAGGGTATAAAAACTATTTAAAGACCTACAATTAAATATTGAATTATCTGAAGACCTGCGATTAAAGATTATACTATATAATCATTTATTAAAATTTCTAGCTTTCAAAAATAGACTGTAAAATGGTTTGTGTTTTAAACTAAGTCTTCATAAAGCCCCTGTACTAAAAATTGTATAGTTTTTACTTTATCATCTTTAAGTTTTCATTTGCCTAAGATATGCATACGTAATAACTACACTTTCCTGTATATATTTGTATGTAAATGTAGAATGCACCTACTGATCTATAAAAAAAAACTGAAATCGAAAGTGTAAAACTAAAAAAATGCCAAGTCAAGGCGCACATGCGCAATAGAAAATATTAAAAAAAAAAATAATCGATACAAAACATGAACTACATTTCAAATGATTCTCTTGGCCGCAGCAGTTGAAACCGTTCGTCTGAACGTTCATTGTTAAACACGTAATAAATTGCATATGTAAAATGCACCCAATAAACGTGAGCAGATTTAGCCTCGTTCGGCGATCAAGGCAACAAAAGAAAATTGTTACAAATGCAAAAGCTTAACAATAAGAAATGAATATAAAATAAATGAAAAAAAAAATCGAATGAAAATAATTATTAAAAAAAATGTAGTCAGTTGGACAGTAGCAACAAGTGGTTGGCCGCACATCTCTATTATTTACACGATTAATGGGTAAATAATGCAATTTTTCCCCCTTCCATGATTGAATGTACTCGACGTATGCGTAATATTTATTTTACAATTTTCTTTTATTGGTTTTCGCTTTTTTTTGGTTTTTAAATTATAATCAAAGTGTGAAAAAAAAGAAATTATTATGCAATAAATATAAACAAAAAGAAAAACAATAAATTTTTTTTTTGCAAAAAGATTTATTTTATATTATGCAGTTTTCTTTTTATTACTTCATTTTATGCATTTTACTCTTCATTCATGCATCAGTCAGTCAGTCATGCATTTATTTCATTCAGTCAGTCTAGCTAACATGATCATTAATGGTTTCTGTAAAGTCATATGTTAGTATATTAGTGGATCTGTCCGTCCATTTGTTTAACTATCTATCAGTTCGTCTTTCAGTGTGTCTGTCTATCCGACCGTCCGTCCATCTGTCTGTCTATGTGTATTTATTATGTTTCACTGCTTCTTTCGCTTCTGATCGTTTCATTTGGCTGATCTTGTCTTTATTGAAACAGAAAGTGTTACACTTTCATTCGTTTGTTATTGTTTTTTTTTGGTGTAATAGTTATTGTTGTTGCTTTGGCTTTTTGTGTTGCTACTGGTATTGTTGCTGCTATATACATAAATACTAGCAACATTATTATGCAGTTTCTGATTTAAATGGAGTAATTTGAAGAAAGTAATGCTATAATCATTTTAAATCGTTTTTTTTTTCAATTCTCTTTTTGTTTTAGCTTTCTTTGGATTGTAGAAAAAATGTTTTTAATAAAATATTAAATTTCAATTAATCCATATTTAGGGAGAACAACTGGAAAAATGTATGACAAGATTTTTAGTGGAATAATTGGTCAATATTTTAACTTATAATAAACTTTAAACAAAATAAAGTAATTTTGACACACATATTTTACTGGAAATTTTGGTTCTCGATAAAAATTTTCTTCTTTTAAAGAAGTTTCACACACAGACATCATCTTGTTTCTTCATTGGCTTTAATTTGCTAATGTTGCCTATAAGCAACATTGCGTTCATAAAACCCCTGACCTTAAAATAAAAACTTTTTTTAAGTTTTACCAACTTTATCTTCATTTCTTGACTGTTAGATATAACAAAATTTAGTTTTCTCAATCTTCGTTTCTATTTAAATTTTTGTAACATAACTATACACGTGTTTACATTACTTTAACTGGATTTCAAATTAAAACTTGTAAACTCTTAAAAATGTATTTTCGTAATTAAATGCTCACAAATGTTTGTTTTAGGTGGAAAAAACATTTGGCAAAAAAGAACACAAACTAAAGGAACTACGATGAAAACTTACAATGTTGCTTATAAGCAACAAATGACATAAAAGGATTAATAAATTAAAATTTTTAATAAATGAATAAAAAAAGTCATGATATGATATATAAAGGACCAACAAGTTTTTCTATCGAAATTTTTTTTATTCAATAAGAAGTGTATTTGCATTTGATCCCAAACCTGTTACATTTATTTATTAATGTAACAGATCAATTTTACTTTTGGTTTATGAACATAATTCTTAATAGTTATGTTTGTAAATTTAGTAATAATGCGAGGTTTTCGATCTGTCTAAATTGGGGATAATTCTCCTGAAGAGATGGCTTAACCAACCATCGAAACGCGTCGAGGAATTTGGTTTCTCCGCAAACATTTTTTGGCTTTTTATCAATAAATTGATCTGTTACATTAATAAATAAATGTAACAGGTTTGGGATCAAATGCAAATACACTTCTTTTTCAATAATATTTACATCCCGACTAATTTGTTATTATTTGAGAAATTTTTTTTATCAAAAATTTTTCTATAGAAATTTTTTTTATCAAAAATTTTTCTATAGAAAATTTTTTTATCAAAAATTTTTCTATAGAAAATTTTTTTTTATCAAAAATTTTTTATAGAAAATTTTTTTTATCAAAAATTTTTCTATAGAAAATTTTTTATCAAAAATTTTTCTATAGAAAATTTTTTTATAAAAATTTTTCTATCAAAAATTTTTTTAGAAAAAATTTTTTTATCCAAAAATTTTTCTATAGAAATTTTTTTTTTCAAAAATTTTTCTATAGAAAATTTTTTTATCAAAAATTTTTCTATAAAACACTTTTTTATCAAAAATTTTTCTATCAAATATTTTTTTCAATAGAAAGTTGTTTTAACTAAAATTTCAAATAAAAATTTTTTTCAAAAAAAAAAAAAATTTCTATAGAAATTTTTTTGTCAACTAATTTTTTTATTAACAATTTTTCTATAAAAAAATTTTTTATCAAAAAATTTCTATAAAAAATTTTTTATCAAAAAATTTCTATAAAAAAATTTTTTATCAAAAAGTTTCTATAAAAAAATTTTTTATCAAAAAATTTCTATAAATTTTTTTTTTATCAAAAAATTTTCAGTAGAATTTTTTTTGTCAACAATTCTATAGAAAATTTTTCGAAATTGTTTCTGTAGAAATTTTTTTTTATCAAAAATTTTTCGATAAAAAAAAATTTTTACAGAAAATATTTTATAAAAAATTTTTTTGAAAAAAATGTTTATCAAAAATGTTTCAATAGAAATTTCCTTTAACTAAAATTTTTCTATATCAAAAATTTTTCTATAGAATAAAATTTAATCAAAAATCTTTTCTATAAAAAGTTTTGATCAAAAAATTTTTTTTAGATTTTTTTTCAAAAATGTTTTTACAGAAACTTTTATTTATCAAAATTTTTTTCGATGGAAAATATTTTATCAAATTTTTTTTTTTTTGAAAAAAACTTTTAACAAAAAATTTCTATAGAATTTTTTTGATAAAGAATTTTTCTATAGAGAATTTTTTTATTAAAAAATTTTCTGTAGAAAATTTTAAATCAAATGCAAATAATTTTGCTTTTTGAAATTATTTTATTAAACATTTTTCTATAGAAAATTTATCAAAAATTTTTCAATAAAAATTCTTTTAACTAACTTTTTCTATAGAATATTTAAAAAAAAAAGCTTCTATAGAAATTGTGTTTTTTATCAACATTTTTTTCATAGAAAATATTTTATCAAAATTTTTTCTGTAAGAATTTTTTTGTCACACATTTTTCAATAGAAAATTCTTTTTAACTTAAATGTTTTAATAGAAAATTTTTTTTATCAAAAATTTTTCAAGAGAAAAATGTTTTATTTTAAAATATTTTTTTTGTGGAAAATATTTTTATCGAAAATTTTTCAGAGCATTCAAATCTCAACTAAATTATTTTAAAACTCACTTTCACGAGTTTTATCAATGATCGTGATATAAAAATTACAAAACGTCTTTGGTTCCTGGTGGTACGGACTGCCTATCTTCGATTATAACTTAACTTTAGCCTAGTATTTTTTTAATATTTTGGCCTGATTAAGTAGACTTTCCGAAAAATCGGAAAAATTGCGAAATTTGCTTTTGCGCGACTTTTTCTAATATAAATAACCATCGCATTCAAAATTTGTAAAAAATATTCCAAATCCAGGTGCCTTAAACACCTTTCGACCTTTCCATTTTAAGTCCATGATTTTCGCCAACCAACAGAAAAACTATAATAATTCTTTGTAAATTAAAAACAATAAAATTTTTACAATTAAATTTCTAAATTGATCAAAAAACGTGAGAGCAGGGAAATAATTGATATTTTTAAAAAAAAACTGAAAAAGGTATAAAAAAAGGAAAAATGCTCAATACATTATTAGACATATCGTTGCTGAACCTGCAAAATGGCGTGTAAACTTTTTTCCAATTAAAAAATAAAGCTAAATAACGAATAAAATGATCTACAAAAAAACTTTTTCTTAAATGATCAGCAAAGTCTTCAGCTATTGTAGACTAGAGCAGTAATATCTCCAAAACGAAAAGAGATAATGTTAAAAATATTAAGGAATAAAAAAAGTCTCACATAGATCAATTTGCGTTGTAACCGACGATATCCACAGAAATATGAGAAGTATGATAATTGTTAATATTATTATTTCATACACAATTTTAACAATAAACCGAGAAGTTCCAATGCATACAAATCATGTACGAAGACCATACTCATACCTATTACATCTGAATAAAAAATACCAGTTTAAAACATAAACAGACCGCCAAAACGACCAACCAACCAACCAAAGATAGACGGACAACAACATCATACATTAATTTCAAACATCAACTCATACATACGACAACATCAGGTTGCGCAATCGCCAAAGAAATGCAACGGAACGTGCAAAAAACATTAAATACCTGAATAAATGAATGAATGAAAACAAAAAAAGTTTAAACAACAGGTAATTTTTTTTTTTGCTACCAAATAGTGACTAAAATAACCAAGAAAAAATTATGTACATATAAAAAATCAGTGAAAGTGTAATATATTTTTTTTATTAGCTTAATGTTGTAGTTGGCTTTTAGCACAAACCATTTGCATGAGCTGGTGTATTTAAAAACGATTACGAGTAGACTTAGTCAAGTGAATACGAATTCCAAAATAAGAGTAATGAAAATTTTGTACTAAATTATGTAGATTTATAAAAATACAAGAATATTTTAGCTTTATACTTATAAAGTGTAAAATAGTAATCATTTTTGGAGATTTGTAGGTAACGTAATAGTGCAAGGCCGTTGGAGTATAAAGAAATTTAAAAAAATTACATACTTAAATTGAAATTCAAAAATTTTGCTCAGTCAAATTTTAGTCTGTAATTTGAAGACTTATAGCTTAAGTAAAGTCCAGTCTTAAATTGTAGGTCTTGATATTGGGTAACTAAAAAAGTTTCTTTTATAAATTTTAGGTGGATGGCTCTGAAATGTAATAACGGGTGTTTTTATTGAGTATCAAAATGACTTGCCATTTAACAGCTGATAGCTGCATTGAAATTTACATGAAAATTTATAAAGTTACAAAAATATTTCTAGCAACATGTGGCTAACAAGAATGTTGCTAGCAACATGTTGACAACAACTATTCTAATAAAAACAAATTATGTAGTATGAAAAAATGTGTCAAAAGACTTACTTTAAATAATGTCGCCAGCAATATGTTGCTAATGGCAGTATCGCCCCTAAAATACCATCAATTAAAGGGACTACAAAAATCGTATCGAAGATTGTTGCTAGAAACATTAGCCATAAGAATATATAACAAAATGTGTAACAAAATTACATAAAAATGTATAAAGTTCGAAAAATATGTCTAGCAGCATGTTGCTAACAATAATGTTGCCAGCAACATGTTGATAACAATTATTCTATTAAAACCAAAGAAGTACAAAAAAATGTGTCAAAAGACTTACTTTTAATAATATCGTCAGCAATATGTTGCTAATGGCAGTATCTCCCCTAAAATACCATCAATAAAGTCTAATAACTTCTAAAATCGTATCAAAGGGAAGTTCGAAGATTGTTGCTAGAAACATTTGCAATAAGGTTATATTAAAAAATGAAAATATAAGAAGTTAGAAAAATATTTCTAGCAACATGAGGCTATTAAGAATGTTGCCAGCAACATGTTGCTAACAACTATTCATCAAAACAATGCATGTTTATTGTTGACATTTTAAAATCCCATTTAAAATTGTATTATTCGATGAAGCCCATTTTTGGTTCAATGGGTACTTAAATAAGCCGAATCGTCGCATTTGAAATGAGAAGACTTCAAAAGCTTTTGTTGAAAACCATTCTAAACACATCAAAATTACTTTTTGCTGCGCTTTATGGGATGGCGAAGTCATAAGCCCATATGCCTTCAGAAAAGATGATGGTCAGAATGTTGCAGACAATAATGAAAGACATAGGAACATTATTCGAAATTTTTTCGTACCTTAATAACGTGGCATTGATCTTGCTGATATTTGGTTTTAACAGGAAAAGGCCATATGTCACAAAACGGGCGCTATAAGTGATTTATTAAAAAAAAACTCTTGATGAAAAAAAAATGTTCTCGTTATGACCCAATTAATTGACTACCAAGGTCGTGCGATGTAACCCAATCGGATTTTATCTTTAGGGTTATGTTAAGTCTCTTTTCTATGTCGATAAACCCCAAAAAATTGAATATCTAGAAATGAACATTCAAAGAGTTATCGGCGAAATACGGCCGCAAAATCAACATCTGTCCCGGATTGCACAAGATCACTTAAAGAGATAGTTTAGAGGCTCAATATGTATCTTATGTATGTGGATGACGGAATATAGCAACATACCAGTCAACTATAAGGCCGACAAGTTTGTCGAGAATTAAGGGTAATCCTCCGGAAGAGATGGCCAAACCAACCATCAGCACTTGTCGAGGAAAGGTTTCCAAACCAAAATTTTTTTGGTTTTATCAAAAAACTATTTATTACTATAATAAAAAATTGTAATAAATTGTGATCTTAGTGCAATACGCTACAGTAAAACTTTTTAATTTAATGTTTGATGCCACAAAATTTTTGAAAAACCCTTGCTTAAAAATTTAATATAGAAAATTTTATTAAACAAAAAATATGGAATATATCAACAGTTTTTCCATACAAAAAATTTTATATGGAAAATTTTTCTCTTCAATAAATGATATATGAAAAATTCTTATTTACAAAACAAATTTAAAGGGAAAAAATTTAAATATAAAATTTTTCTATAGAAAAAATTTATTTGGAAAGTTTTTCCGGCGGAAACAATTTAAAATTGAAATTTTAAATGGAAAATTTTTCCATAGAAAAAAATTTGTATTAAAAATGTTTCTGTAGAAAAAAATTTATATAGCACAATTTTTTATAAAAAAATTTTTTTTGGAATTTCTGGAATTATTGAGAACTTTTATCGTTTTTTTTTTTTTTTTAAACTGTTTAAAAAACTTTTATAACTTTTAAGCAGGGACCGAAAATAACTGTTATTTTTGAATTTTTGATTAAAAAAAGCAACCGCAAGGAAATGTCAGAGAATTAAACCAAGTATACCATTTTGATAGTCTTAGACCAAATTTTCATGAAATGCGATGCTTTTTAAAAATCTGATTTTTATTTTTTAGAAAAAAAAAATAACAGTTATTTTTTGATTTTTATTTTTTTGAGCAAAAATAACAGTTATTTTTAGCTTTTATTTATTCGAGCAAAAATAACTGTTATTTTTGACTTTTTTATATCGAGCATAAATAAAAGTTATTTTTTGACTTTTATTTTTTCGAGAAGAAATAAAAGTTATTTGTTGACTTTTATTTTTTCGATCAAAAATAAAAGTTATTTTTGTGTTTCCAACCCCAATTACGATTGCAAAACTCAACTACATTAAGTTTTAAGCATATGCAAATTATTTTCACTGAAAAGTTATCTTTGTTTAAACAAATTTTTCAATAAATTTATCATGAATTCAAACAAAAATAACTTTTATTTCTGCTCGAAAAAATAAAAGTCAAAAAATAACTTTTATTTCTGCTCGAAAAAATAAAAATCAAAAAATAATTTTTATTCTAGCTTGAAAAAATAAAAGTCAAAAATAACTGTTAATTTTGCTCGAAAAAATAAAAGTTAAAAAATAACTTTTATTTTTGCTTGAAAAAATAAAAGTCAAAAATAACTGTTATTTTTTATCGAAAAAATAAAAGTCAAAAAATAACTTTTATTTCTGCTCGAACAAATAAAAGTCAAAAAATAACTTTTATTTTCTGACTTTTACGATAAAAGTTATAACAGTTACGGTCCCTGCTTTTAAGTAATTTTCGATATTATCTTAAAAATAGCTAATTTTTTAACAAAAATCTACAGACACGACTCTGGGCTCTTAATTCTTCTAAGACGTAGGCGGTTGAGGTAAATATTGGACGATTTATGAGCTTTCTCAATCGATTCTGTTGGATCAGAAGGGAAAGAGATGAAATAATAATGGTCTATAGATCTAACACAAAAGTCTACCTAAGAAGAACGATCTATATCTTAATAAAAACTAATGAATTCATCAATATCAAATGATCATATGTGATTCGCCTCTAACCACTATATAACGCCCATTTGTTTTCAATTTAAACCACTTTCGCAGTGGAATTTAATACATATATTATGATTTTTTCGATTAAGGAAATTGCTACTTAATTTCCATGAGAGTTTTCCAAAGTTACGTCATAAATTATTTAACACAAACAGACAGACTAAGAGGCAGGCAGACAGACAGACTGATGTGCAAATAAATCAATAAAAATGAAAAAATCGATTAAATTCGCTAAAACTCGTTATTGTGGTGGATCCAAGATTTGGATTAAAAAAAAAAAAAAATAAAGAAAAGAAAAAAAAACCTAAAGCAGACTAAAATTTTAATTCCTTAAAAGTGAAGAAGAAAGAGCCAAAAAGAAAATCATCAGAAACTTAATAACCTAGTTTTTAACAACAACAGCAACGAAATATGTAACAAATAACCATAATTTGATTAAAAAAACATAACAAAAACAACAACTAAAAACATTAAATTATAAATCAAATAGAAAATGTAAAAGTAACACGAAACAAAAAAGTATACGAATAAAAAAATACATAAAACAACTCACTAAACTAATTATTTAAAATAATAAAAAAAGAAAATAAGGAAGTGACCAATATATCTATTTTTTTCTGTTTTTTTTTGCAAAAAAAACGCAACTAAAAATTGTTGCTAGTTTTTGCTTAAAACCATGAAAAAAAAGAAAATTGCCTGCCAAATGGTGGCAACGGCAGATAAACATTTTTATTTCGCTGCCACAATAAAAATGTTTTTATAAATAACGCAATTTTAATGTAAAATTTTTATGCTTGACGTTGGCTTTTTTATTGTTTGATATCATAAATACCCAGCAAAACTTTGGTAATGGCAAGTACTGTGGTAACTGGTTACCTTGTAATGACTACAACATACCCTCCAAAGAACTAATAAGTTATTACATAAGTACTTATTTGTAATTAAAATGGTAAGTTGAACTGAATGGCCCGGGTTCAAATCCCACCAAGACCAAACATTTTTTAAAATTTTTTTTTATTAAAAATGTATTTTTAAGTGATTTTTGAATTTTAAAAACTTAAATATTACTTTCTGTAAAAAAAATTTAGAAAACTAACTCACGGTAATGAAAAAATACTATCATGAGTCAATTTTGATTTTGGATACCAAGCAATGGTTCTTAACTTGGTAAGCCCAGACTTATCTTGGTTATCCATCATCTCAACTGTGGACACTGACCTCCTAGTGATATCACCCAAACAACTACATTATGTAGTGAGCTAACATGTACTGCGAGTTGTCCAATAAAAACGATAAAAACAGAAAGACCAAGTATAGGAAAATTTCTCACAACTTGGCCTATAAAATTGAAGAATATACGCACAAGATCGAAGAAAATAGGTTGTATCTATAGGCCATTTAAGTAAGTAAGAGCCAGTGTTATATAAAAACTTATACAAAAGAAGATTTAAATTGTTTAAGTTTTAAAACAATTAAAAACAACTTTTTTATTGTTTATTAAATGCATTAAACATTTATAAAAAATCGTATATAAATATTTTTCCAAAAATTACAACAAAGCAACAAAAGCAGAGAAAAACAAAGTTATTGTCACATGATTTTGGATCTAAAAATAAAAATTGTATATATTAATTATAAGCTGCTAAATTTTCAACATATGAAGTAGCTCAGTGGAAGAGTCTCCGCCTAGCAGTCGTAGGGGTCTGGGTTCGAGCCCTACGGGGTCATGAAAACAAATTTTGTATTTCGTTTAAAAATATTTTTTTAAATAAAACAACAACAAAACAAGTTGTTATTGTTGTTTTCCAATTGCTTACCCAAGTCATTAATTTTCTGCAATTGGTAAGTACTTGCCTCCAATGACATCCCCATGTTAATGTAATGACTTAAACAGTGAATAAGTAAGTAGTTTAGCTGTTTAACTCATTATTTGGTAATGAAAAGTTTTGCTGGGTACATATGTATGTGAGAGATTTTACAATTATTTAAGATTTTATAAAACAAATAACCTCTTTGCATAATTTTTTAATATTTCTTTCTAACAATTTGAAATTTGAGTTGGTTTCTGTCTTGGCTAAAGAATTTTTTGAGTAGTAATTGTAAATACTCAACTGAGCCTTGTCGACTTTAATTTTTCCTCAAATCCAGCCTTTGTGTAATGAATAATTTATAAGAAAAATTGGAAAATAATTTATGAAATTTTTCGTTTGGCCAATATCTATTTAATAAATATGAAAAATTAAAGATCCCATTCAAATTTTGCCTATCTGTGATATTAGTACCTGGTTGAACGAGCCTTGCTCGGAGCTTTATAATAAGCATTTCGTGGCAAATTTTAAACTTTTCATATACTTTATTTACAAAGTACGAGCGTTGCTGCACCACAAACTGAAATAAGTTTAGAGGAATATCTAATTAATTTTGAATCATTTTATTCACTTTGTCCGATCAACGCATGACCAAATGTTTAGTTTATAATTCAATTCATTTTGAATAATTTTGGAAATTAGTCATACCAACTTAGAAACCTTTGTCGACACATGATCATAGCATTTTGAGTAATTTCCAGTGTACAGTTTACTATTAAATTCACTTTTAATAATTTTAAGTGGTGCCACCTGTCGGAAATTTGAGATACCAACTAAGAAATATTCATCGACTCATGCGCGACAACTTTGCTAAAGATCATAGCATGATTAAATGCACAGTTTACGATTTAATTAATTTTGAGTAGTTTTCAGTGGCGCCACCTGTTGGAAATTGTTCATACCAAGTAAGAAACCTTTGTCGGCTCATGTATAACAACTTTGCTAAAGATTATAGCAAGATCAAATGCACAGTTTACTATTTAATTCATTTTGAGTAATTTTCAGTGGCGCCGCCTATCGGAAATTGTTCACACCAAGTAAGAAACCTTCGTCGGCTCATATATAACAACTTTGGTAAAGATTATAGCAAGATCAAATGCACAGTTTACTATTTAATTCATTTTAAGTAATTTTCAGTGGCGCCACCTATCGGAAATTGTTCATACCAAGTAAGAAACCTTTGTCGGCTCATGTACAACAATTTTGCTAAAGATCATAACATGATCAAATGCACAGTTTACTATTCAATTCATTTTGAGTAGTTTTCAGTGGCGCCACCTATCGGAAATTGTTCACACCAAGTAAGAAACCTTCGTCGGCTCATGAGCAACAATTTTACTAAAGATCATTGCATAATCAAATGCACAATTTACGATTTAATATGTTTTAATAAATTTTCAGTGGCGCCATCTGTCGGAAATTGTTTTTATCAACTTAAAAAGAGCTTAACATAATTACATGTACAATTTACTATTCTATGAAGAACATACAAACAGACAAACGTTCATTTGTTTACAAGTTATAACATTACCATTTTTTCCCCATTTTATCCCCTAATTTCAAGAAAATTCCATATGAATATTTGGTACTACTTTAGTACCATTTGAATTCGGTACATTTTAATAAAACTCAGTTAACAAATTGTTTCCATTCCTCTTATTTTATGAGATTTTAAGTTATCATTTTATCCCATTTTTACCCATTTTGACCCCTGAAATCAAAAAAAGTACCAAATACGTGTTAAAATTTGTTTCACATTTATTGATTCCGGCACAAATTTCCTTTCATTATCTCTCCTTTTTATCACATTTAACCCCTCTACCATCTGCTTGTGTTATCCGATCTATTGGCCAATCAGCAACAGTTAGTCCTGGAATACATAAGAGTCCCACGTAAATTGTTAATGTTTCGGGAATGAAAGTCAAGGATTTACGTGGAAACACGGTTGTAAAATACATCCAGCGCCCAGATAAACATCTGTACCAATTTGAAACCATGCTTTTTTAAAAGGGTTTTCTCTTTGGTGGGGCGCAGCCTATCTAAACTCCTTTCAACCACTTCTTTCGGTCACGGCAGCCGGTTGCTATAAGCTCCACAAGAACTTACGCTTTACCCGTTTCACTAGGAGCCACACTAACAATCAGGCTGGAACCGGTTGCAATACACTCCACAAGAACTTAACTTTTACCACCTTCACTAGGAGCCACAGGTCCTGACTCCCATGGTATCAGAAAGTCTCTGGTCGGATTTTGTAGACGAACCGCTACAAGTAGCGCCCCCTATACGGCTAAGGACTTGTAGCCTTCATACACACAACTCAAGACCACCTAATGTTTCGGGAATGAGGGCACTGAATTCCATTGCAATATCAATAGAACACGGTATTTAAGCTTATGTCACCAATGGAAGCAACGGCCCTTTCTCGTACGAGGTCAAACAAATTCAAAATAGACTTGGAATGGGCGGCGCTTGCATATATATATTATATTATTTGAAAGTGTTGTGCTACTTAGTTTTATCAAAAGTGCTCTAAGAAGGTACTTCCTAATATGGGTGAAGGAAGTATTCCTGCTTTTTTCAAACTAAATTCGATAAAAATTATAAAAAATAGCAGTTAAATTTAATTCAATCTGACTACCTCGAAATCAATTAATAAAGTTAAATGCCAAGGGAGTATTTATTAGTATACGGGGAAGTCCCTCTAGTCCAAAACCTCGCTTTTAAACCAAACTCTTCTTTTAGAATGATGAAAATGTCGGTTGTGCTATGTTTTATGATCCTTTCTCAAATGTTTCTGAATATTCACTATTCAATGTTTTATTTTCTGTGGGAGTTGAAATTAATTAAAATTTTTTTAGTGGAGTACCCGTTTTTTTGCTGACCAGAGAATTTAGTTCAGTGAAACTATCACAAAATTATTTATTGAAGTCAAAGTCTATAAAAATTTTTCTCACCAAAAAATTTTCTATAAAACTTTTATCACGAAAAATTTCCCATAAAAATTTTTAACAAAAAATTTTTTTATAAACATTTTCTATCAAAATTTTTGCTTGGAAAAATTTTCTATTAAAATTTTTATCACAAAAAATATTTCTATTAAAATTTCCCGAAAATATTTCTATAAAAATTTTTATCTCAAAAATATTTCTATAAAAATTTTTATCACGAAAAATTTTCAATAAAAAATTTTATCAGGAAAAATTTGTTTACAAATTTTTATCACAAAAATTTTTCTATTAAAATTTTAATGGAAAAATTTTTCTATAATAATTGTTATAACGACAAATTTTCTTTAACAATTTTAACACGAAAAAATTTCTCTATATTTTTTTTTTTTTTTTTTGAGAAAAATTTTCTATAAATTTTTATCAAAAAAATGTTCTATGCTAATTTTTATTACCAACAATTTTTTTTTAAATTTTTATAACGAAAATCTTTTAATAAAATTTTAATTACAAAAAATTTTCAATAAAAATTTTTTATGACGATAATTTTTTTCTAAAAATTTTTATAGCGACAAATCTATAGAAGAATTGTTATATACAGGGAGATTTTATTATTTTATTATTTTTTTCTCTTTAGACTTCTTAAGAATTATGAAAATGACGGTTGTGCTACTAAGCTTAACGACTGTAACTTAAGTAACATTTCCATAATTTGAAAAGAGAGAGTCCCCCCGATCAGATCCTGCTTTTTCAATCAGTCGCAACCGCTTTTTCCCGTTCATGTTCAACTTTAAACTAGACTTGAAATCAAAGTCGATTTCACATCAAAACGAATTTTTAAACTGATTCCCAGAATGAAAAAATAAAGCAGATCGTTACTCTCTTTATTCTCTCAGAACATCAAACTTAGAAAAAAAGTTCCTAAATTGCCAGTTTAAGACTATGGTAGGCACAAAGAGAACACAGAAATTATCAATGTATTGGTGATTTAACAAATAAAGAGACTAAGAACAAATAAATATTTTCTTGTACTCTTTTGCATGTGTTTTGTTGTTGCAAATTCTAAAATAAAGCGACAAGAACCTCATTCATAGCTGCTATCATACAAATGAGTATTTTTTTCATATTTTAATTTGTTCTTTTCTTTTTGGTTCGTGTTGTGTATGTGAAAATGACGATTGGTGCTCGGCCGCTAGGGGGTAACTTGCCTATCATGGGCTTAAGAGAAAAGTGAAGTGAGAAGACAATTAAAGCTTTATTGTAAATTTTGTATAAGTCTCAATTGATATGCGACAATTCGACCAATTGGTTTGAACTTTGACCATAGTTTTCTTATCAAACTAGCTGCTGGAAATTGTAGTTTTTTAAGTACTTTTTTAATACTCTGGAAAAAATAACTAGTGAAGTAGTTCACTTAAAACTCATTTTTAATACAAAATTATTAATATTTTTCCCCCCAAAAAGGAATTAGTGTTTAAAAAACATTTCCTAAAAGAAATTCCAAAAGGAATTACAAGCATTTCTTTACGGGCCTCTACCAAGACAAACAAGGAAAAGGAGGCACTCAAACCAAAGACATAAATCTTAAATTGAGTTTTTATTTTCTTTTGATAATTTTCAAAGAAAAAAATAAAAGACATTAAATGAGAAATAAAAATTTGCCAAAAAATAGTCATAAACATTAATAAGATACTTTCAAATAAATGTGATTATTTTTAAACATTTCTATATGAGTTTTAACTATAAAGTTGTTGTAATAAATGGACAAAAAATTAACAAACAAAAAAAAATAAAACTTGCTAAAAATCAACAACAACAAGTCAGACCAAATGGAAGAAGAAAAAAAAATTGCCGAAAAAAGTGAAAGTTTCACGTAAATTTTTTTGTTACTCTTCGAGTGAAAAAAAAGCAACACAAAAAATACTACAATCATTTAGTTTAAAACTATACAAAGATACGAGTAAAGGAATGAATAAATAACACAAAAAAAATTTAACATACAGACGGACTGACAAACAAATAAAACAAATGTTTTTGTCTTTTCATTTTTTTTTGGGGGGGAATTTGTTGCTGCTGCTAAGCCGGCAATAACGAAAAAACCCAGAAACAGCAAAAATACACGGTTCAAAATTACGATCAACCAATATTACGTCTTCCCCGACTATGAGAGTGTGTGCGTGTGTGTCTGTGTGCTAAGCGATGACGTTGTTTTTTGGGGGTTTGTTGTTGGCGATGATGGTATGATATAGACATGTTTGATACCCAACAAGCCAAAGTTGCCTACATTTGTTGACGAAGTGAAAGTGTGAATTTTAATTTAGAATGTTTGACTTTGACTTTGTTGTGGAACTTCTTTCTATTAGACCTTGACCCAGATTGGTTCTTTAATCAGAACGCACGTTTTGTTACAGACCAATTTAAGAATTTTTATTGGCTATTTTTAGAGTATTAGATAATTATGAATAACTTGAGCATATTAGAGCAAAAAACGGCGAAAGACTTTCATTTCTTCAATTTTACTATGAGATCCATATTTGACTATAAGATTAAAAAGGCTGATTAAAAAAAAAAAACGCTGAATCGCAGTTGTATAGTAGGTTAGTCATCCGCTTACCGTACCAGAAGTTCCAAATTCGATCCCCGGCCAGACCCACTTGAAAAAATAAATTATAAAAAAATCGGTGGTTCACCTAATAACTCAGCTAGATACTGGTTATTGAGTATTATATGTATATTATTCCCCGAAAACATTCCAATTGGAACCAGGGGTACTTCTTTCAGACAATGAAATTTTAACTCATTGAAAAGGATCTATGTTTTAACTCCGGCTCCGAACGGCAAATGCATTAGTTAGAGAAGTGAGTTTGTTTTTTAAGTGGGTCTGACCGGGGATCGAACTAGCGACCTTCTGGTATGCTAGGCGGAAGACTAACCTGCTATACCACGGCAGTTCATTGAGTATTAGGTTATTGAGTATTAGGCTATGTAAAACTTCTCTAATTCATTTGTCGTTCGGAGCCGGAGTTAAAACGTAGGCCCCTTTCAATGAGTCTAAAATTAGAATCGTCTGAGAGAAGTACCCCTTTGTTCCAATTGGAATGTCGTGGGAATTATGTATGTGTATATTATCTTAAAGTATTAGTGGATAAAGTTTCTCCTGCCCCTATCCTGATTCATTATGTCCAAACTTATCTAAGAAGTTACACAAAAATAAGCATTTTTTTAGTATGGGAGGAGAAAGTTCCCCTGCTTTGATTTCGACTTTTATCTAACCAAATTTGATAGGAAATTAAAAAAATCGGTTGTACTAAGTTCTATGCATCTACATCGAAATTAATTAAAGTAGCTTTATGTAAAAAACCATTTTCTTAGCATGGAAGTAGGAAGTCCCCCTGCTCCGATCCTACATTTTTTTTCACAAAAACTCGATAAGACTGATTAAAGTATCGATTGTACTAAGTTCGATGACCTCAAGATACGCTTAAATAAGTTATATTTTCTATGGGGATGGAACCTCCCTTGTTGAGGAACATTTTCTTAGTATGAAAATAGAAAGTCCTACCGCTCCGATCCTGCTTTTTTTCTTACCGAACTCAATAAGAATGATTAAAATATTGGTTAAACTAAGTTCGATGACTCCACCTAAATATACTCTATATAAGTTTTATTTTCAATGCGGGTGGAACTTTCCTTGCTAAGAAACATTTTAATAGTAAAGAAGAGCTCCCCTGATCCGATCCTGTTTTTTTTTTTCAAAAAAATTCGATTAAAATAATAAAATTATACGAGTATGTTCTACTAAGTTCGATGACTCTACCTTAAGACACCCTACAATAAGTTTCATTTTTAGGAGGGTGGAACTTCCATTGCTAAGCTTTATTTTCTAGTATGGAAGGGGGAAGTCCAACTGCTTCGATCCTGTTTTTTCCAACCAAACTCTATAAATATGATAAAAAAAAAGTTCGATGACTCTACCAAAAGATACGCTATAATACGTTTTATTTTTAATAGGAGCAGAGCTTTTCTTAGTATGAAGGAGGAATACTTCTGTTCCGATCCTGTTTTTGTCCAAGCAAACTTGATAGACATAGTAAAAATTTCGGCTGTACTAAATTCGATGACTCTACCTCAAGTTTTGTTTCCTATGGGGGTGAAACTTCCGTGGTTAGGTAACATTTTGTTACTATGGAAGGAGGGAGTCTCCCTGCTCCTATCCTGCTTTGTTTCTAATCAAACTCGATAACAATAATAAAAATATCAGTTGTATTAAGTTCAATGACTCTGACCACAAGATTAGCTATAATAAGTTTTATTTTTTATGGGAATGAAACATAACCTGCCAGGGGACATTTTCTTACTATGAAAGAAGATAGTCCGCCTGCTCAGATCTCGCTTTTTTTCATTCAAATAAGAATGATAATAATATCAGTTGTACTAATTTCGATGTTTCTAAAACAATATACGCCATAATAAGTTTTATTTTCTAAGGGGGTAAAACTTCCCCTGTTAAATAACATTTTCTAAGTATGGAGGGAGCGAGGCCCCCTGCTCCGAAACTGCTTTTTGTTCAAAACAAAATCGATAAGTATGATAAACTTCAATAACGCTGCCTTAAATTCTTGTGAAAAATCACTTAAATTAGTTCTCTTTTAGGGGTATAACTTTCTATGCTCCGATCCTACCTACATTTTTCTAACCTATGTTTATAATTGGCAAATATTTATTCATATAGTTTGAAAACGTTAGTTTAAGTTCTAATGAAAAACGCGAGTAAGTCATTTATTTGTAAGGGGGAGAAAGTTCCCCTGTACCGTTCATATCAGATTTTCTTCAAAATACTACTATTGATAAAAACAAACGGTCTCGGAAAACTTAAAAGCTTTAAATTGATATAAACATGATAGGTTTCATCTTCGTATGGGGGATGAAACTTCTCCTAATCCGTCCTTTTTATATTTGCATGAAGTGTGTCTTTTGGTAAGAAAAATGATTGGATTATGTTTAAAGATTATTACTATTCTATATCACCCAATTTTGTCCTTTCCTTAGAAAACTTTGTGAAAAAGGGAAGCCTACTGTACCCCGGGGGTAAAACCATACTCATATTAAAAATTTGTTAGCACATTAACAAATATACATAGCAATATATCAAAAACGGCTTTTTGCGAAAAAGAACTTTTTTATTGTAGAAAACTAATCTCTGGGATTATGAAAATATTGTTTGTTTTACAACTTATTTGTTTTTTAATTCTGTTAAGAGATGGCGCTATTTTTAGGTTAAATACGAAAATCGCATTTTTAATAACTAAAACTTAAAAATTTGGTTTGACAATGTTCCGCGACTTTGCTCAGGAGTATTTGGCCTAACTTTTTTCTGAATGTACCAATATCGAAAAGATTCATATAATATGTATTTGATACATTTGTAAGAATTATAGCAATACCGCCTCCTTGCGACAATATTTTGCAAGATTTTTAGAAACACAAAAGTAGATGCTTGCAAAAACTTTCAAACGAGACATCTCCGATGAAATTTCTATGAAAAATAAGAAATCTAGGGACAAAAGTAGTTAACAGTACACCAATTCTGATACTTTTTTGAACGATTTTTTTAAAATTGTGTATACAATTTAGTCACTGTTAACAATATTAGAATTAAGAATAATGTTTTTGTAGTTGGAAAGGCTATTGCCAAAATTCCGTATAAAAGCGAAAGTTTTTTAAGTATAACTTCAGCATCCATATGCAAAAATCTTGTCAGCCAGATTTTTTTATCGCGAAATTTATTAGTTTCTCAATATGTTAATTTGTTTTTTAAGTCCTTTCATTTTCCATCTCTATTTTAATAAGATATAATCGCTGTAAATCGATTAGGTATTAAATACATTTCTTTCATCAGACTATTTCTTGGTAATATGGAAATTACTAAATATTTAATTTTTAGATTCCTTGAACACAATATGATCAGAAGCCACTGTTGTCTTGTTACATTTCACGCATTTAAGATGTTCAAAGTAGGCTGTATACACACTTTAAGATATTGAAGAAAATCAATAATCGCGATTTAATCGCGTATTATTTTTGCTTCACTGTAGGCCTCAGGATATTTGTTCGTGAATTTGAGCAACATACCTTTAAATATCACATTGTTATTATATATCAATGTGTCTTATGAAGGTGTACAAGTGAAAAATGACACAAATAGGTTTGCTTATTTTTTAAATGGCACAAAAATGGGTACATATTTTTCTCGCAAAATTAACACACATATTAAAAACATGTTTATCTAAAACTTTGATATGGCGCTTTTCGATACGATTCTTAGTTAATGAGTTATAGAAAGACAAATATTAAAAATGCAGAATTTTGACGTTTTTTTTCATTTTTTTGTTAGTTTTTCTCAATTTGTCGAAGAACTAAACATTTAATCGGGAAGCGCCATATCAAATTTTTAGATATTGATAGTAGCAATCGGTACGTGAAATCTGGTCTCAAAATCTTTATCCGTTTTTGTGCCATTTTAAATGAAAAATTTTGATTTTTTTCACTACTGTATTATCTTTTATACATATTTTTTCTCTAAGTGTACTGATGTTTTTTTTATGATGAACAAATCTAATACAATTATCTAACTATACAAATTTAAAAAAGAGCCATTTATGACCTATTAAAAAAAGTTACAGCGCAAAATTTGTTGCTAGTTAAAAAGCCAAAATTATAAAAATCACCCTGTATTTCAGAAACCAAAATAGTTTAAGGCATTTTATGTAGCACCTACTATAGCTGAATATGTACCCGAAAAAATGTATATAAATTCATGTGATTGTCTTGAAATTTAAAAACCTACTTTTTTTGATATATTGCTAAATATACATATAAAAATTGAAACTTATTTTATGTTGACTAATGTTTGAATTTACGTCACTTAAGCTCTTTTGCATATATATAATATATAGATTGTATATCATTGGAAATAAAATTATCTCAAATTTATATATATTTAATAATTTTAATAGATTTTCCATGTATACACTTCAATTTTCTGCAATTAGGTCAAAAATTTTATATTTGTTTATATCTTTTAATGGAATAGAGATAACGAAATGATCTTAAATTATAAAGAAAACTAATATCACGAAATTTTTAGATTTATTCCCAACATCCTACAAAATCCAAAATGTCCAAAATATTTCCAATTAAATCAATCTGTTTCAAAATATATAGATTTCAATCTTAACAAATTTTTTCTTAAATTTTTCCAAACTCCCATTTAATTGAGTGTAAAACTATTCAAAAACTTGGTTTATTGGGTTCAGTTGTAGTAGGTCTTTAAAAAACCATTTAATCTTAATGAAAGTAAAAACACTTTTGAGGAAATTTTCCATCCTTTGATGCTTCACTTACAGAAACAAACCAACTTTAGTTTAAATGGTCTCTTTGAAGACTACAAGAATTACAATGAATTGTGTTGAAGAGCAGAGCTGGCGCAAATCGACAGACATTGGAAACAGATGGGCAGGTAAGACAAACAAACTAGACGTTTACAATAATAATAATGACTTTTATTTGGGTAGGTTCGGTTGGGTTAAGTTGAAGTTCATGTTGAAAATAAAAACAGATAGTTTTGAAAAGATAATGTAATCGAAATAAAGTGAAGTAGGAGATAAAATTAGGGTCGATCTGGTTAGGTATGATACCTTACACTTCTAAAGTGTATGCATATTTAATATTTTTGGTAATTTTTTTTATAGAAAAACTACTCTTTTCTATAGAAAAACTACTTTTTTCTATAGAAAAACTACTTTTTTCTATAGAAAAACTACTTTTTTCTATAGAAAAACTACTTTTTTCTATAGAAAAACTACTTTTTTCTATAGAAAAACTACCTTTTTCTATAGAAAAACTACTTTTTTCTATAGAAAAACTATTTTTTTCTAGAGAAAAACTACTTTTTTCTGTAGAAAACTACTTTTTTCTATAGAAAAACTACTTTTTTCTATATAAAAACTACTTTTTTCTATAGAAAAACTACTTTTTTCTATAGAAAAACTACTTTTTTCTATAGAAAAACTACTTTTTTCTATAGAAAAACTACTTTTTTCTATAGAAAAACTACTTTTTTCTATAGAAAAACTACTTTTTTCTATAGAAAAACTACCTTTTTCTATAGAAAAACTACTTTTTTCTATAGAAAAACTACTTTTTTCTATAGAAAAACTACTTTTTTCTATAGAAAAACTACCTTTTTCTATAGAAAAACTACTTTTTTTCTATAGAAAAACTACTTTTTTCTATAGAAAAACTACTTTTTTCTATAGAAAAACTACTTTTTTCTATATACAAACTACTTTTTTCTATATACAAACTACTTTTTTCTATAGAAAAACTACTTTTTTCTATAGCAAAACTACATTTTTCCATAAAATGTTTTTTATAGAAAACAACTGTTTTCTTTAGAAAAAACTAGTTTTTCTATAGAAAAAACAAGTTTTTCTATAGAAAGAACAAGAAAAAACAAGTTTTTCTATAGAAAAAAACAAGTTTTTCTATAGAAAAAAACAAGTTTTTCTATAGAAAAAAACAAGTTTTTCTATAGAAAAAAAAACAAGTTTTTCTATAGAAAAAAACAAGTTTTTCTATAGAAAAAAACAAGTTTTTCTATAGAAAAAAACAAGTTTTTCTATAGAAAAAAACAAGTTTTTCTATAGAAAAAAACAAGTTTCTTTATAGAAAAAAACAAGTTTTTCTATAGAAAAAAACAAGTTTTTCTATAGAAAAAAACAAGTTTTTCTATAGAAAAAAACAAGTTTTTCTATAGAAAAAAACAAGTTTTTCTATAGAAAAAAACAAGTTTTTCTATAGAAAAAAACAAGTTTTTCTATAGAAAAAAACAAGTTTTTCTATAGAAAAAAACAAGTTTTTCTATAGAAAAAAACAAGTTTTTCTATAGAAAAAAACAAGTTTTTCTATAGAAAAAAACAAGTTTTTCTATAGAAAAAACAAGTTTTTCTATAGAAAAAACAAGTTTTTCTATAGAAAAAAACAAGTTTTTCTATAGAAAAAAAACAAGTTTTTCTATAGAAAAAAACAAGTTTTTCTATAGAAAAAAACAAGTTTTTCTATAGAAAAAAACAAGTTTTTCTATAGAAAAAAACAAGTTTTTCTAAAGAAAAAAACAAGTTTTTCTAAAGAAAAAAACAAGTTTTTCTATAGAAAAAAACAAGTTTTTCTATAGAAAAAAACAAGTTTTTCTATAGAAAAAAACAAGTTTTTCTATAGAAAAAAACAAGTTTTTCTATAGAAAAAACAAGTTTATTCGATTCTTTTACATCGTCAGCGTGTTAATGCTGTACAGATAGAGGATGTGGTTAACTATTTTAATTGAAACAAGTAATAGCAGAAATTGATGTGGCCGTAACTAGGACTCGAACCCAGGCAGTATTTGATATATTGTGCTTAGTAGCCGACATGTTAACCAACTAAGCCACATTACCCTTCCCTGGATATAAGAAAAGATGATGAATTCATAAGCATTATCAGATCTTTTCATTTCGACTTAATTGTTATGGTGTAGGGTATTTCAAATATAAAAAAAAAAACAATTTTTTATATCTCAAATTTAACAACTGTCAAAACTGAAGTTTTAAAATATAAAAAAGCGATATTTAATGACAGCTACAACAAGATCACTAAACAATTATTGACACTAAATAAATAAAAATAAACTGGATCTCAACATGAGACAAATAAAAACGAAAGTTGTTCGTAACTTCAACTCCAAGAAAAAAACCTCCTAGAGGAGAGCCAGAGTTGAAAACAAAAATTTCTTTTTAAAAACCCTTTAAAATTTTACTATCAAAAATTTTTACTTTTTCGAAATTTTTTGTTTTAATTTTTTTTATCTTATTTTTTTACAATTGATTGTGAATGGTTTGACATTTATTGGTTTATTTATTTTCATGAAATTTGTATTACAATTTCATTGGCTTAACAACCCAACACCACCACCAACTCAAAACCACCCGAAAATATAAAAATCAAGAAAGAAATGACAACAAAAAAATGTCATGGTGAAGGTGATTGGTTTTGGGGTTTTTGCTGATAATCTCCCCAATGTGTCTGTCTTGTAAAAGTAATAAACTACTTTCAATCTTATGGGCTTTATCTTCAAGACTTAAGACTCAAAATTGTATCAAAATTTTAGTTTTAATGTAAAAAAGTGTAGATTTGGAATTATTGCTTTTGTGTCATTGTTATAGCTATTTTCGCTTATATTTTAAGTTATTTTTCTTGCTTAATTTCTATTACCAATAAATCAATTTAAGCCTGTTTTGTCTTTGACTTTGACATAAAACTAACTTTGCTAGTGAAGGCTTATTTTGTTGTAATTTTGTTGCTGTTTAATTTTTTACTTCCCGGTATTAGTTACGATACTTTGTTTGACGGTTAAGTCAATAAATTTCTTTCTTTTTTTCAAAGGTTTCATATAAATGCAAATGCAAAAGAAATGGGTATTTGTAAAATCTATAAAAAAGTAAAGGGTACAAAGGTATAAAGAAAAAATTAAACAAATTTTATGAAAAAGAAAATTTTGTTAAATTTTTTAAAATTGAAAATTAACAATACTTATTTGATGCTTTGCTCATCCAATTTTTTTTATTTTACATCGACAGCGTATTAATGTTGTAAGGATGGAGGATGATGTGATTAACAATGTTAATAGAAACTAATAAAGAAAACAGAAATTGATGTTGCCGTGACTGGGACTCGAAAGTGGCATTCTAGTGCAATGAATTTTTAAGGCGTTACATTAAGTTGTAGAGCATCGTTCCAATTTTAAGTCTCATTATCCGTCGCAATATCGGTATGTAGAACAAATTTCCTATAACACTACATACCCTATCCAACTTTCCATAAACTATTTTCCTAGATTCAAGGCAATGATTTGTATTACTATGAATCATATGAAAGATATAAACCATAATAACCGAAAATATTCCGAGATATAAACCATAATAATCGAAGATATTACGAGAATGTTTATAGTCACTATTTCGATACAACACAATTTTGACTGCAAAACCCTAATGCCTTCTTCAAATACAAGAAATTAATATCTTCTCAGTTCAATTGAACAAATTCTCTAGATTAAATGGGTTAACAAATTAAGGAGATGTGAACAATTATTTACGAAAATATTGAAAATTTTTTTAAAAATTTATTTTTTTTATAGGAAATTATTAAAATATTTCTTATTTCTAGAGAAATTTTTTTTTTATTTTTATAGAAAAAGTTTTAAAAAATTCTTGTTTTTATAAATAACTTAAAAAATTTCTTATTTTTATAGAAAATTTTCAAAAATTTCTAATTTCTTTTGAACATTTTTCAAAAATTTATTTTTTTTTATGAAATTTTTCAAAAATTTTTTATTTTTATAGCAAATTTTCCAAAAATTTCTTATTTTTATAGGAAATTTTTCAAAAATTTTTTTTATAGGAAATTTTTCATCATTTTTTTATTTAATAGAAAATTTTTCAAAAATTTCTTTATTTTATAGGAATTTCAAAAATTTCTTATTTCCATAAGAAATTTTACAAAAAGTTTTGTTTTTATAGAAATTTTTTTTTAGAAATTTCTTATATTTACAGCAAATTTTTTAAAAATCTTTTATTTTTTAAAAATTTCTTATTTTTTAGGAAATTTTTCAAAAAAATTCTTATTTCTGTGGAAAATTTTTCAAAAATTTCTTATTTCTATGGGAAATTATTAAATTTTTTATTTTTATAGGAAAGTTTTCAAAAATTTCCTATTTTTATAGGAAATTTTTAAAAAAATTTTATAGGAAATTTTTTAAAAAATTTCCTTTTTTTATCAAAAATTTCCTATTTTTATAGGAAAATTTTCAAAAAATTTCCAATTTTTATAGGAAATTTTTCAAAAAATTTGCAATTTTTATAGGAAATTTTTCAAAAAATTTTCTATTTTTATAGGAAATTTTTCAATATTTCCTATTTTTATAGAAAATTTTTCAAAAATTTCCAATTTTTATAGGAAATTTTTTCTTATTTTTATAAAATTTTTTTCAAAAATTTCTTATTTTTATAGCAAATTTTTTAAAAAAATTCTTATTTTTACAGCAAATTTTTCAAAAATTTCTTATTTTTATAGGAAATTTAAAAAAAAAAAATTATTTTTATAGGAAATTTTTCAAAAAATTCTTGTTTTTATAGGAAATTTTTCAAAACTTCTTATTTTTACAAGAAAATTTTCAAAAATTTCTTATTTTTATATGAAATTATTCAAAAATTTCTTATTTTTATAGGACATTTTTCAAAAATGTCTTATTTTTATGTGAAATTTTATAAAAATTTCTTATTTTTATAGGAAGTTATTTAAAAATTTCCTATTTTTATAGGAAATTTTTAAAAAAATTTTATAGGAAATTTTTTAAAAAATTTCCATTTTTATCAAAAATTTCTTATTTTTATAGGAAATTTTTCAAAATATTTCCAATTTTTATAGGAAATTTTTAAAAAAATTTTCTATTTTTATAGGAAATTTTTCAATATTTCCTATTTTTATAGAAAATTTTTCAAAAATTTCCAATTTTTATAGGACATTTTTAAAAAATTTCCTATTTTTATAGAAAATTTTTTCTTATTTTTATAAAATTTTTTTCAAAAATTTCTAATTTTTATAGCAAATTTTAAAAAAAAATACTTATTTTTACAGCAAATTTTTCAAAAATTTCTTATTTTTACAGCAAATTTTTCAAAAATTTTTTATTTTTATAGGAAATTTAAAAAAAAAATTTTATAGGAAATTTTATAAGAATTTTTATAGGAAATTTTTCAAAAATTCTTATTTTTGCAAGAAAATTTTCAAAAATTTCTTATTTTTATATGAAAATTTTCAAAAATTTCTTATTTTTATAGGACATTTTTCAAAAATTTCTTATTTTTATGGGAAATTTCATAAAAATTTCTTATTTTTATAGGAAATTTTTCAAAAAATTCTTATTTTTATGGGAAGTTATTCAAAAATTTGTTATTTTTATAGGAAATTTTTCAAAAATTTCTTATTTTGATAGGAAATTTTTCAAAAATTTCTTATTTTTATAGGAAATTTTTCAAAAATTTCTTATTTTTGTAGGAAATTTTTCAAAAATTTCTTATTGTTAAAGGAAATTTTTCAAATATTTCTTATTTTTATAGAAAATTTTTTAAAAATTTCGTATTTTTATAGGAAGGTTTTATGGTAAGGTTTTCAAAAATTTTATATTTTTATTAGAAATTTTTCAAAAATGTCTTTTTTTCATAGGAAATTTTTTAAAATGTTCTTTTTATGGGACAGTTTAAAAAAAATTTCTTTTTTGCATAGGCAATTTTTTAACATTTTCTTTTTTTTATAGGATATTTTTAAAAAATTTCTTTTTTTCATAGGAAATCTTTTAAAAACTTCGTATTTTTATAGGAAAATTTTCAAAAATTTCTTATTTTTGTAGGAAATTTTTTTAAGGATTTCCTCTGAAAATAGGAAATTTTTGGAAAATTTCTTTTTTTTGTGGAAATTTTTAAAAAATTTCTTATTTAAGAGGAATTCTTCTAAAAATTACTTATTTTTATAGAAAAATTTTCAAAAATTTCTTTTTTGATAGAAAATTTTTCACAATTTATTTTTTTAAGTTTTTCATAATTTCACTTTTTTGTATTGGTGAAAATTTGCCACTTATATTTTACCAATTCGTATGATTTACACTTCATTTTGGATTTATCTTCCCTTTTTCACTTTCACTTTCTTATTCTAATCCTACCATTCAAATATGAGGCATGTTGTTTCCACAGCTGTTGCACCTGGAACTGGGTCCAGCGGCTGTTATCATCCAAATTATTTGTCCCCGAATTCTGTTGATTTAATATATTATTGTTGGTATTGTTGTTTAAATTCGTGTTACTATTGTTGTTGCTATTGTTGTTGTTGTTGTTGTTGTTGTTGTTAACATTATTTAAGGCTCCCACCAGACCATTGACAATATTATGGGCCACAACATTGTCGCTTAGATGGTTGGCAAGATTATTATTTGGTGTGGAGGGATTGTTGTTGTTATTTAACAACAAATTGTTATTGTTGTTGCTAGAATTATTTATGGGCGAAGAGCTATTGCTGTTGGCAACACTATTGTTGTTGCTGTTATTCAATACCGCATTGTTGACATTGGCTAAATGTTGCAAATGATGTTGCAACAATTGACTACTGGGTGGCAAAGAGGAAACCAAATTATTACTTAAATTATTAATGGTTTGTTGCAATTGTTGATTGGCATTTGCTACATGTTGCATGGTATTACGTAGTAAAACATTGTTGCTATTGCTATTCGAGGAATTGTTGCTGTTGCTGAGATTTGTGTTAAGGGGGGAATTGGAATTGTTATTGCTGTTGCTGTTAACATTTAAAGAAGAGGAATTGTTGTTGTTTAAGTTATTGTTGATTAAATTTAAATTACTTATACTGTTGTTATTGTTGTTGCTGTTGTTGTTAGTCAGTGATACATTATTGCTGGCCAATAAATGGGGCAATTGATTGACCACTTGCAAAGGCAGAGTACTTAAGGAGGGCAATGTTTGTTGCCCTGAAGACATGTGGCTCAGCAATTGCTGTTGCTGCTGGTTGGTGACCAGCTGCTGTTGTTGCTGCTGCTGTTGCTGGTGATTCAATTGTAGCAATTGTAATTGAGCATTTTGCTGTTGGCTGAGTTGTTGCTGGCTGAGATTATTGCTGTTGTTGCCCATTAAACTGCCCACCACTGAATTGCTGGCCAGTTGTAAAGTCTGCGGTGGCAATTGATAATCCATTCTCATTGATAAGTCACGCTTTCATTCATTCAACATTAAGAAATTCTTTAACGGAAATTCAAGAAATTCATTCAAGAAAAGTCACGTTTTTTTTAGAGATAATTTTTACTTTTTTTTCACAAAAATTTCAGTTTCATTAAATTTTTTTTTAAGAATTTTGAAAGCTTTCAGCTTTTGTTTAAGAACATTAAAGTTTATTTGATTTTTGTCAAGAATTTTTAAAGCTTTAAGCTTTAACAAACTTTAGTTATTTCAATTAAATTTCTGTTTCACTTTTATAAATTCTGTTAAGAATTTCCTTAGCTTTAAGCTTAAGCAAACTTTAAGTATTTCAATAAGCTTTAAGCTTTTTTCTTTGTATTTTTTTTTTATAGAATAATTTTTTAAAGAAATTCTAATTTCTAGTTATTGTTTTAGACAAGTTTAATTTAAATCATTTTATTATTCAAAAAGTTTAACCTTGATTTAATAAATTCAAACAATTTTTTGAAATTCATTATAAATAGAACATTTTTATTCAAGTTTTGAGTATTTTGAACACACAGAGCAAGTTTTGAATTTTAATTTTATTTATATGATATTTATTTCAAATTCTCTTTTTTGGGAATTCTAAACACTTTTATTTTCTTTAAACGTTAAATGTTTAAATAATTTTTATAAAGTTAAAAATTTAAGAAAATTTCATTATTTTAAAAAGTTAAATGAGATCACAATTTTTTTTTTAATTTTATCATAGAGAATTCAATTCTTTTTTTAAGCCAGATTATCACTTTTTGCTAAAATTTCAAATTTTATCTTTAGCCCACTAAACTTTTCTAATCACACGTTTTACTTCTAACAATTTAACACTTGAGCTTGAATTTCTTTCAAAAATATTTTGTTACTTTTCAAAAAGAAAATTTATAACGTTTTTATTTTCAAAAATTTTATTTCGCCGTTTAACTTTTCAAAACAAAAAATCCCCCGATCCGTTATTACCACCGGTAACGTTGCTAAACGCTTTAAGAGTGAGTGTCCGTTTGCCAACTAAAAATGCTTCATGCTCTTCAGTCAGCCAAACCAGCGATTCAGTCAGTCAGTCAGCAGCTTCAAAGTAAAGCCAAAGTCTCAACCATTTAGCCCACAAAAAATGTGCAGAGGGTTAGTTAGAGTACGCTTTGAAAGCCCAACTTTAAAGCAAAAGCAGACAAAAACAAAGAAAGAAAGACAAAACCAAAAAAAAAAGCGCACACCAAACTTCGAACGCTTCATTAATACCGCTGTCACACACTCAACCAAATTATACAAAAAAAAAAATAATAATTCACTCATGAATTTCGTTTGTTTAATTTTATCATTCAGGTATTTTTTGTTATTGTTTTCATTTCTCCAACTTTTTGGGGTCAGGTGCTTGAAGGGGTTAATTCATTGTAAACGAAGATAAGCTTGGATTTAGCTTTTGATAACATTTTAAGCAAAAGCTTTAATCATGCACAAGAACTCTTCCATACACAGTTTCCACCTTCGCGAATTTTGCGTCACTATTATACCCTTAGAAGTTCCAATCGATCAGCTGGTCAATGATAAGTGCTATACAGCAGATATCAATATTCAACATCTATCTACCCGCTTTTATAGAAAAAATTATTTTTTATAGAAAATTCTTTTATCAACAATTTTTCTATAGAAAATTTTTTTATCAACAATTTTTCTATAGAAAATTTTTTTATCAAAAATTTTTCTATAGAAAATTCTTTTATCAAAAATTTTTCTATACAAAATTTTTTTATCAAAAATTTTTCTATAGAAAATTTTTTTATCAAAAATTTTTCTATAGAAAATTTTTTTATAAAAAATTTTTCTATAGAAAATTTTTTTATCAAAAATTTTTCGATAGAAAATTTTTTTATCAAAAATTTTTCCATAGAAAATTTTTTTATCAAAAATTTGTCTATAGAAAATTGTTATATATTTAAATTTTTATAGAAAAATTATTTTTTATAGAAAATTCTTTTATCAAATAATTTTCTATAGAAAATTCTTTTATCAACAATTTTTCTATAGAAAATTTTTTTATCAAAAATTTTTCTATAGAAAATTTTTTTATCAAAAATTTTTCTAAAGAAAATTTTTTTATCAAAAATTTTTCTATAAAAAATTCTTTTATCAAACAATTTTCTATAGAAAATTTTTTTATCAAAAATTTTTCTATAGAAAATTTTTTTATCAAAAATTTTTCTATAGAAAATTTTTTTATCAAAAATTTTTCTATAGAAAATTTTTTTATTAAAAATTTTTCTATAGAAAATTTTTTTATCAAAAATTTTTCTATAGAAAATTTTTTTATCAAAAATTTTTCTATAGAAAATTTTTTTATCAAAAATTTTTCTATAGAAAATTTTTTTATCAAAAATTTTTCTATATAAAATTTTTTTACCAAAAATTTTTCTATAGAAAAGTTTTGTATCAAAAATTTTTCTATAGAAAATTTTTTTATCAAAAATTTTTCTATAGAAAATTTTTTTATCAAAAATTTTTCTATAGAAAATTTTTTTATCAAAAATTTGTCTATAGAAAATTGTTATATATTTAAATTTTTATATATATAAATTTTTATATAAAATTTTTCTATAGAAATTTGTTTATCAAAAACTTTTTTATAGAAAATCGTTTTATCAAAAATTTTCTATAAAATTTTTTTTTATCAATACTTTTTCTATAGAATTCTTGTTATCAAAAATTTTTCTAAATAAAATTTTTTTATCACAAATTTTCCTATAGAAAATATTTTTATAAATAATTTTGTAGAATATTTTTCTACAGAAAAATATTTCAATCCAAATTTTTTTATAAAAAAATATTTTTATCGAAAATTTTCAATTAGAAAAAAATTTTTATTGAACATTTTTTGTATCAAAAATATATTTTTTATCTAAAAAATATAAAAATCCAAAATTGTTTAATATTAGAATTTATTTCTGTTTCGAAAAATATTCTCAATTTGGGAATGTCGTTTTCTGTGTGTTTTGTTTTTGCATTATCTTAGCGGTAGCAGCCGATTTTGCTAACATCCAAATTCCAACTGAATGCTTTTAATACTCATTTTCACGAGTTTCATTAATGATCGTGATATTTACGAAAATTACAAAAGTCATCGGCTTCTGGTGGTATGGGCTGCCTACGCCAGATTAGTATCATACAAAGGGAATATGAGTAATTACCTCTTCTCCATTATCTAGAGCTAGAGGTTGTATAAACTACCTTCTTTGAAAAGAGGATGGTAGAGAGTTTAAGGTGGTGAATAAAATATACAAAGTTCCAAATTATTCAACACTGTAGGTGAACTTCATGACTATTTTTTAGAACACTTGTTAGGTAGACACATTATTTACTCTACATCCAATTTTATTTCTTTTACATCGACGGCGTGTTAATGCTATAGGGCTTACCACCGTTGAAAGATGCTGTAGTAAATTACAATTTTAATAGAAATTAATAACTACAGAAATTGATGTTTGCCATGACTGGGGCTCGAACCCAGGAATAATATGATGCTTATAAGTTGAAGTGTTAACCAACAAACTAAGCCATATGCAGTATTAGTCCAAAATGTGATTATTGAATATAATGCTTTGGTTTTTAGACATGTCGCAACAAGAACATTTTTACACAAAACCTGTTCTGTGGTTCAAGCTACCAAACTTCGGTGGATCTAAGCAAACTGCTATACAGTGAAAAGGGCAAATAAGATTTCCACAGCTAAGGCTTTTAGCGGTCCCAAGATATCATACTATTTGTATGTTCTACTTTATAAAGACTTAATGAGTCGGTTATGTTAAAGCCAAGAAAGAAAGGGTATACAAGCACTAAATCTAATCAGATTTGGGTAAGGGTCAGATGTATTGATGGTGTACCTATATAGTTAAGGAGATTTTATTTAGTTTAAGGTAATGATTCCAAAAATGGTCTACTGTGAAGACTATATTCGATCATTGAGGGGTGCGATTTGTTCAAAGACCGATGAACATTCTCACCAGCTCTGATGAGTACTTTTAGATATCAATAGAACTTTTAGAGAAGTGTTACGTCTTCCAGAAGTAGATTCTTTTGATATTGAACATGTCGTCGGCTTAATATGAAAACCTGCTAAGTCCACTATTTAAGTAAATTGAGATTTTGAAGGCATGTGATAGAAAAAGATACGCCCCATCGACCAACAGGCTCGATAAGAAAAACTGCTTAATCCACTAATAGCAAATGTTTGTAAGAAAAACTGCTAAATCAAGTACAACTTACCCTATTTTTATACCCACCATCAAGAAGAATGGGGGGTATATTGAGATTGTCATTCCGTTTGTAATTTCCTTAATATTGGCTCAAAAATCAAAAACGATATAATTCTGAATCCTTATGAAATTCTAAGACGATTGAACGATATCCGTCTGTCTGTCTGTCTGTCTGTCTGTCTGTCTGTCTGTCTGTCTGTCTGTCTGTCTGTCTGTCTGTCTGTCTGTATGTCTGTCTGTCTGTCTGTCTGTCTGTCTGTCTGTCTGTCTGTCTGTCTGTCTGTCTGTCTGTCTGTCTGTCTGTCTGTCTGTCTGTCTGTCTGTCTGTCTGTCTGTCTGTCTGTCTGTCTGTCTGTCTGTCTGTCTGTCTGTCTGTCTGTCTGTCTGTCTATCTGTCTGTCTGTCTGTCTGTCTGTTGAAATCACGATAACGCCTAAACGAATGGAGCTAGCTCACTGAAACTTAGTAAAAATATTCTTGATCTCTGAGAAAATTTTGGTATTGAAATTGGGCAAAATCGGTTCACATTTGACCATAGCTCCCGTATAACCTCGTCTAGGTTTTTCAATAAATTGTTAATAAATGACAAATTATAGTAGCTATGATGATAAAATTTGCTATATAGAAGTTTTTCATAAGCCCTAGGCAGCGTGTAAAATTTCATCAAAATCGGTTCACATTTAGCCATAGCTCCCATACAAAAAACTTACGAAAACAGCCTAAATTTCACCTAAAATACACTTAAATGCCAATAAATCTAAAAGTATAACAAATATAACCACTAAATTTGGCACAAGAAAGTCTTATATCAATGCCAGCCAGTGTCGCAATCGGTCACCATTTGACCTAGCTCCCATATAAAAAACTTACGAAAACACAAAAATTCAAAAAGAAAAGGGGATTTATGTCCGTCTATCCGTCAGATAAAATCGTGATAGCTCCTTAACCACAAAAGCTAGTAAGAGTAAATTAAGCACAAGGAAGTCTTATGTCAATGTCAGCCAGTGTGCAAAATTTTGTCACAATCGGTCACCATTTCACCATAGCTCCCATATAAAAAACTTATGGAAACACAAAAACACATAAAGAAAAGGTTGTTTATGTCCGTCTTTCCGTCAGATAAAAGCACGATAGCGCCTTAACGAAAAGAGCTAGAGGGACAACATTTTACAGAAGTATTTTGGATATCATGAGAAAGATGTGTGGACAAAATCGGTTCAAATTTAGTTAGAGCTCCCATGTACCCCGCCCCGGGAAACATATTAATGCTGATAAATTGAATAAAATTGTAATAGCTATGACGATTATATTTAAAATAGGGAAGTTTTATGCAATTTTTGATCAGTTTATCAAATTTGATAGGAATCAGTCCATATTTGACTTTAGCTTTCATATAAAAAACACTCACGGACTCACGACTTTATACATGATGATTGCTTTAGGAACTCCTAATGAAATATATGGACCTGCCGTATTACTATTAACGTGTTTAGCCTAACTACATTTTAAGCACAACGAAAAGTATTTAACAACTTATTTATGTAAAACTATACCCGGTTATGAGACCGAATTTTGATCAAAGTAAATACTGAGGAAACCACTAAAATATTTTTAAATGTTGAACTATAAAGCTACGGCAACCGAATTTAGTCCAAAGGATTTACCAACAATACCAATTAGCTTAGCGATTTTTTCAGTTTTGGTCCATATTTTGAATTATCTGCACCCTTGTAGGTATATGAGATATGTTTCTAAATTTAACACAACTTGATGGTGGGTAAATAAGATTCTGCACAGCCGAATATAACACTCTTACTTGTTGTTCTTGAAATATGAAAAATATAAAATAATTTTGAAATAGTTTTTTGTTCCTCCTGAAAAATTTGCAGAAAGTGTGTTAGCAGGTTTGCATATTAGCTATGATGACCAATTTTAGTACGAGGAAGTCACTAGTGCAACAAATTATCCAAATCGTTCTACATTTTACTTCAGTTTCTCCTTGGATATATAAGGGTCAAAAATGTTTTTCCTTGTAACATATATGTATATCGGTTGGGCGATCTATTGGTTTAAATTTTTGCCACAGGCTATTTCTAACCTAAACAAAATTTTCTTATTATGAAAATTATCTTCTATTAAAAAAAAACTTTGAACAATTTACTCTTTGTTAGCTCTGCCCTTAAACCAGCTTGATTTGTTGCGCATTTCTTTTCTTTCACTCACCACGATCGCAAATAAAAAGCCCCCCCAAAACACAAAAAAATATCGCATTGCTTTTACTCATGTTACTATTGCTTTTGCCGTAAATATGTGCTTTTTGGCCAAAAATAACTATCGCTTGAGCTGACGTGAGTAAATAAAGCTGTATTTTTCCTCTCTGTTTTGTATTTGTTTCCATGTCATGCACACAAGCGCACCTACCCCATCATCATCATCATCAACCGAAAACTTCCCTACTTTAAGGCTTTAGTTATTAACTGAAATAATTTTAAGCTTTTTTTGCTTTTGTAAAGCTTTGTAAATCATTGTGGGAAACTTTTTTTTTTTCACCAAATATATTTTTTGTTTGTTTGTATTTTTGCTATTACAGCAGCCGCCGTAGCATGCGGAAGCATTTGTGCTGCAATACCCATGAGCGTATGAGTGATTGTCTGTTTGTTTGGTTGCTTGTCTGTTGGTTGTGTATTTTTCTGGTTTTATGGATATTACGTTACTTTTGTTTATTTTATTTCTTTTTGTCTTATTTGTTGTGTCTTTTATTCTTTTTTTTTGTTAATTTTGTGCTGATTTTTATGCTGTCGGTTTTTTTCTGTTTTTGTTTTGGCTATTAAGAGTGAGAGTGAGTGTGTTTTTGTTTGTTTTTAATTTATACACCTCAACTTAGCTTAAGTGAGTGAAAGTTATGGGCAGAAGCTTTCTTTTTGTGAGTGATTTTTGTTTGTTTCTCGAGTCATTAATATCTACTCGTTTGCATTTTGAGTGTTTTCTGTTGTTAAAAGATTTGTTTTTTTTACCATGATTTATCCAAATTTTATTTGTTGATCAATTTATAATTAACATAAGAGTTTTTTTTTATGGAATTTAGAAATTTGGCTTTTGGTTTTTGTTAATTTGTATTTTAATTTAGTTAGTATGTATTTTTTTTTAAATAACTTTTCCTTTTAATATAACTAAAAAGTTAGTTTTATGGTTAGTCAGCAGAATTTCATTAAGTTTTGAAACTAATTTTAGAAATTTTGATTAGAAATAGTTCAAAATAAAGATTCATAATTGTGTCAATAGATTGTATTTACTGTATGTTTTGTTATTGTTAATTTGGTTTAGATTTTTGTTTATGTTCTTGTTTTGAGTACGAGTGAAGCAACAATTTTCTTGTTATTTCCTTGCCATGCACATAATGGCCAACCTTGGTCTATTTCAACGTTGGCCAAATAGGGAGCGTTTTTAAATGTGAGTGCTTAATCTTAAAAGGAAAATGTGCTCTGTTTTAAAGTATTGTTGTTCTTATGTGTTCTTGTTTTTATGTATTGTTGTTTTTATGTATTGTTGTTGTTAGTTTAGTATGATTTTTTTGTTGTTATTTCCCTGACATGCAAATAATGGCCAACATTGTTCTATATCATAGAATTTTGAAATCAGTTGTTATGATTTCTCATGCTAATGTAATGTAATATGTATATTGGTCTGCAGACCAAAACTTTTGAACCATACATCTCTCAAACTAAAAGCTTTTTGTTATATATTTGATTTAACACAAAATTCGATTCTTTATATATGAAGAATCTATACCTTAGGAATCAGTAATGCAGGATAATTAGTCAAAGTTTCCTAATTTTTCGTCATTTCCAGTTTATGTGGATTTTTCAAAAAAGCACTTACCAGCTTAACAATTTTATGTTTCTTTATGGGTTAAGTTATTTATATAAACGCGATTTCTTTTCTGTTCTTTTTTTACTTAGCACAATTTTACAAATGATGAAACAAATGAGAAATATGTAGAAGGCAGGCACGGAATATGTCAGTTTTTGATGATAATCCAGAGCCAAAGACAAATGCTTACCTGGAAAGAAACAAAACGATAAATTAAAATTAGTAAAAGTAATTAAATTTTAGAAAAATTTATTAAATTTATAGCATTTTTTTTTAAATTTCGGATTATTTAAAAAAAAATATTTAAAAAAATGTCATATTTTTTTAGAAAAATTTTTCAAAAATTTCTTATTTTTATAGAACATTTTTAAATATTTCGTATTTTTAAAGGAAACTTTTCAAAAGACTTTTATATTTATAGCAAATTTTTCAAAATTTGTTTAATTTTATAGAAAATTTTTCAAAAATTTCCTATTTTTATAGGAAATTTTTCAAAAATTTCCTATTTTAATAGGAAATTTTTCAAAAATTTCCTATTTTTATAGGAAATTTTTCAAAAATTTCCTATTTTTATAGGAAATTTTTCAAAAATTTCCTATTTTTATAGGAAATTTTTCAAAAATTTCCTATTTTTATAGGAAATTTTTCAAAAATTTCCTATTTTTATAGGAAATTTTTCAAAAATTTCCTATTTTTATAGGAAATTTTTCAAAAATTTCCTATTTTTATAGGAAATTTTTCAAAAATTTCCTATTTTTATAGGAAATTTTTCAAAAATTTCCTATTTTTATAGGAAATTTTTCAAAAATTTCCTATTCTTATAGGAAATTTTTCAAAAATTTCCTTTTCTTATAGGAATTTTTTCAAAAATTTCCTATTTTTATAGAAAATTTTTCAAAAATTTCCTATTTTTATAGAAAATTTTTCAAAAATTTCCTATTTTTATAGGAAAATTTTCAAAAATTTCCTATTTTTATAGGAAATTTTTCAAAAATTTTCTATTTTTATAGGAAATTTTTCAAAAATTTCCTATTTTTATAGGAAATTTTTCAAAAATTTCCTATTTTTATAGGAAATTTTTCAAAAATTTCCTATTTTTATAGGAAATTTTTCAAAAATTTCCTATTTTTATAGGAAATTTTTCAAAAATTTCCTATTTTTATAGGAAATTTTTCAAAAATTTCCTATTTTTATAGGAAATTTTTCAAAAATTTCCTATTTTTAAAGGAAATTTTTCAAAAATTTCCTATTTTTATAGGAAATTTTTCAAAAATTTTCTATTTTTATTGGAATTTTTTCAAAAATTTCCTATTTTTATAGCAAATTTTTCAAAAATTTCCTATTTTTTTTAGCAAGTTTTTCAAAAATTTCCTATTTTTATAGCAAATTTTTCAAAAATTTCCTATTTTTATAGCAAATTTTTCAAAAATTTCCTATTTTTATAGCAAATTTTTCAAAAATTTCCTATTTTTATAGCAAATTTCTCAAAAATTTCCTATTTTTATAGGAAATTTTTCTAAAATTTCCTATAAAAAAATAAAAAAAAATAAAATTTCCTATAAAAATAGGAAATATTTAAAAAATTTCCTATTTTTATAGCAAATTTTTCAAAAATTTCCTATTTTTATAGCAAATTTTTCAAAAATTTCCTATTTTTATAGCAAATATTTCAAAAATTTCCTACTTTTATAGGAAATTTTTCAAAAATTTCCTATTTTTATTGGAAATTTTTAAAAAATTTCTTATTTTTATAGAAAAAGAAAATTTTATGATTTGTTAAGTTTTAAGGGACTCGGCACGCTAGGGTTAAATTGAAAAGGTGTGAAATATTTTGCATACCACTTGTTTTTTTAAATAGTTGTTATTTTGTATTCTAGTTTTAATTCCTGACTTAATATTCTACTATTTTAGAAAAACACCCCCAGAGAAATTTCTTTCTCTTCAAAAAATCACAATAAAACACTTTCAACGAATATGGTAATTTTAAATAAATTATATTGAAATGAAATGTATAAAAAAACAACATAGAATAATAAATTCGATGCTAAATAATAAAAAGAAAGAAGGAAAATATTTAAAAATTGTTGGTATTTATTTTTTGTAAAATAAACTAAAACACAATAAAACCTGCTATTAACATGAATTTCACCTTCAATGATGGCATCATCTTCTTCTTCATCGTCATCATCATCATCATTCCCAAACTCGTGCTTAAGATCATTAACAAACTATAATACTTTTATCAACAAACCTCATTATTATTGTGATGATAATGAAGTTTATTGAAATTGAATCTAAAATGTTAATTCGAACACCCACACATTTAAGAAAAAAGAAAATAATTTGCATTAATTTCGCTTTAACAACAAAAAAATGGATTTAAAAAAATGATAAAATTTTAGAGATAAATCAGTAACTCTAGCTCTGCAAAATATGATCTCAAATAAAATAAAAGACAAATTTGAAACTTGAAATTATGAGTGAACCCAAACCGGCCAATACAATCAGAAAAAACATCATAATTCTTTCTTTGTTGAAAAGACAATACATTTTTTTGTTAATTTATGAAAGTAGAGACAATCAACACCGACTGTACTTAACCGTACACTATAGTTTTTTATGTACAATTTATATAAACTTGGATTTCCTTAACATTCTTTTGGGATGGTCTAAATAAGATATAATGAAAAAGGTTCACTATATTGTAACTCTGTCAAAAATTCCCTGATAGTAAAAGAACTTCAGTTACAAAGAAAAGCATCAACATAACAACCTTTCCCTACTTATAAGCGATTTAAAATATTTTTTTTCGATATTTCTTTTTTGGCTTTGTTTTACTATTACCAATTCTTTAAAAAATCTTTGAAATTGTTAAAGATTTTTTTACCTAAATTTTTTAAGAAAAATCGAAAGAATTTCCTTTGTTACTTGTTTCTTTTCTTTTGTTAATTCTCATTATCTTCAGATTTAAGAGCGTTTTAGTGCTTTTTGTCTCATTTAGTGCATTTTGACACAAAAGTTTGTATGGGAGCTATGGTCAAATGTGGAGCGATTTCAACGAAATTTAATACAGTGATTTAAGTTTACATAAGCAGTATTTGTTTTAAATTTCATGAAAAACTAATAGTATTTGTGGCCAATATATCAATTCCGGGAAGTGGGACCTATGGGAGGTACCATAAATAATGGACCGATTTCGGCGAATATCAATAGCCATGGTTCTATTATCAAAAAAATTATCTGTTCAAAAATTTCATGAAATTATCTTTAGAATTGCGACCTGTACTTTGATTACAAGGTTTATATGGGGGTCCAGCCAGCCAGACGGACGGACGGAAAGTGATTCTAAGCCTATTGGTATACTAAAAGGTGGGTCTACAACAAAAATTTCTATGCGTTACATACATCAGCACAAACTTATAATACCCTTTTTACTTATAGTGGTGAAGGGTATAATTAACAACGTTCGGTGCGATATAACTTTTTCTATTGACATACAACAAACAAAATTTCTTATCAATTGAAAGTGACAGAACTTAGCTTTACTATAAAGTATAAATCATTTGCATATTTTTGCACATCTAGAAACAAATCAGTTATAATTGACGTGACATAATATCAGTTGATTATTGGAAAATGATAATAATCTCCCTAAAATGAAAGCAGACAGTTTAGTCTTAATCTTAGTCTTTGTCTTGATCTATGTATTAGTCTTTGTATTAGTCTATGTCTTAGTCTATGTCTTAGTCTATGTCTTAGTATATGTTTTAGTATATGTCTTAGTCTATGTCTTAGTCTATGTCTTAGTCTTTGTCTTAGTCTATGTCTTAGTCTATGTCTTAGTCTATGTCTTAGTCTATGTCTTAGTCTATGTCTTAGTCTATGTCTTAGTCTATGTCTTAGTCTATGTCTTAGTCTATGTCTTAGTCTATGTCTTAATCTATGTCTTAGTCTATGTCTTAGTCTATGTTTTAGTCTATGTCTTAGTCTATGTCTTAGTCTATGTTTTAGTCTATGTCTTAGTCTATGTCTTAGTCTATGTCTTAGTCTATGTCTAAGTCTATGTCTTAGTCCATGTCTTAGTCTATGTCTTAGTCTATGTCTTAGTCTATGTCCTAGTCTATGTCTTAGTCTATGTCTTAGTCTATGTCTTAGTCTATGTCTTAGTCTATGTCTTAGTCTATGTCTTAGGCTATGTCTTAGTCTATGTCTTAGTCTAAGACATAGTCTAAGTCTTAGTCTATGTCTTAGTCTATGTCTTAGTCTATGTCTTAGTCTATTCTTAGTCTATGTCATAGTATATGTCTTTGTCTATGTCTTAGTCTATGTCTTAGTCTACGTCTTAGTCTATGTCTTAGTCTATGTCTTAGTCTATGTCTTAGTCTATGTCTTAGTCTATGTCTTAGTCTTAGTCTATGTCTTAGTCTATGTCTTAGTCTATGTCTTAGTCTATGTCTTAGTCTATGTCTTAGTCTATGTCTTAGTCTATGTCTTAGTCTATGTCTTACTCTATGTCTTAGTCTATGTCTTAGTCTATGTCCTAGTCTATGTCTTAGTCTATGTCCTAGTCTATGTCTTAATCTATGTCTTAGTCTATGTCTTAGTCTATGTCTTAGTCTATGTCTTAGTCTATGTCTTAGTCTATGTCTTAGTCTATGTCTTAGTCTATGTCTTAGTCTATGTCTTAGTCTATGTCTTAGTCTATGTCTTAGTCTATGTCTTAGTCTATGTCTTAGTCTATGTCTTAGTCTATGTCTTAGTCTATGTCTTAGTCTATGTCTTAGTCTATGTCTTAGTCTATGTCTTAGTCTATGTCTTAGTCTATGTCTTAGTCTATGTCTTAGTCTATGTCTTAGTCTATGTCTTAGTCTATGTCTTAGTCTATGTCTTAGTCTATGTCTTAGTCTATGTCTTAGTCTATGTCTTAGTCTATGTCTTAGTCTATGTCTTAGTCTATGTCTTAGTCTATGTCTTAGTCTATGTCTTAGTCTATGTCTTAGTCTATGTCTTATTCTATATCTTAGTCTATATCTTAGTCTATGTCTTAGTCTATGTCTTAGTCTATGTCTTAGTCTATGTCTTAGTCTATGTCTTAGTCTATGTCTTAGTCTATGTCTTAGTCTATGTCTTAGTCTATGTCTTAGTCTATGTCTTAATCTATGTCTTAGTCTATGTCTTAGTCTATGTCTTAGTCTATGTCTTAGTCTATGTCTTAGTCTATGTCTTAGTCTATGTCTTAGTCTATGTCTTAGTCTATGTCTTAGTCTATGTCTTAGTCAATGTCTTAGTCTATGTCTTAGTCTATGTCTTAGTCTATGTCTTAGTCTATGTCTTAGTCGATATCTTAGTCTATGTTTTAGTCTATGTCTTAGTCTATGTCTTAGTCTATGTCTTAGTCTATGTCTTAGTCTATGTTTTAGTCTATGCCTTAGTCTATGTCTTAGTTTATGTCTTAGTCTATGTCTTAGTCTATGTCTTAGACTATGTCTTAGTCTATGTCTTAGTTTATGTCTTAGTCTATATCTTAGTCTATATCTTAGTCTATGTATTAGTCTATGTCTTAGTCTATGTCTTATTCTATGTCTTAGTCTTCGTCTTAGTCTATGTCTTAGTCTATGTCTTAGTCTATGTCTTAGTCTATGTCTTAGTCTATGTCTTAGTCTATGTCTTAGTCTATGTCTTAGTCTATGTCTTAGTCTATGTCTTAGTCTATGTCTTAGTCTATGCCTTAGTCTATGTCTTAATCTACGTCTAAGACTATGTCTTAGTCTTTGGTTAGTCTATGTCTTAGTCTCTTAGTTTATGTTTTAGTTTTTGTCTTAGTCTATATCATGGTCTATGGTTTAGTCTATGTCTTAGATATGTCGTAATCTATATCTTAGTCTATGTTTTACTCCATATATTAGTCTATATCTTAGTCTATGCCTTAGTCTATGTTTTAGTCTATGTCTTAGTCCATGTCTTAGTCTATGTCTTAGTCTATGTCTTAGTCTATGTCTTAATCTATGTCTTAGTCTATGTCTTAGTCTATGTCTTAGTCTATGTCTTAGTCTATGTCTTAGTCTATGTCTTAGTCTATGTCTTAGTTTATGTCTTAGTCTATGTTTTAGTCTATGTCTTAGTCTATGTCTTAGTCTATATCTTAGTCTATGTCTTAGTCTATGTCTTAGTCAATGTCTTAGTCTATGTCTTAGTCTATGTCTTAGTCTATGTCTTAGTCTATGTCTTAGTCGATATCTTAGTCTATGTTTTAGTCTATGTCTTAGTCTATGTCTTAGTCTATGTCTTAGTCTATGTCTTAGTCTATGTCTTAGTCTATGCCTTAGTCTATGTCTTAGTTTATGTCTTAGTCTATGTCTTAGTCTATGTCTTAGTCTATGTCTTAGTCTATGTCTTAGTTTATGTCTTAGTCTATATCTTAGTCTATATCTTAGTCTATGTATTAGTCTATGTCTTAGTCTATGTCTTATTCTATGTCTTAGTCTTCGTCTTAGTCTATGTCTTAGTCTATGTCTTAGTCTATGTCTTAGTCTATGTCTTAGTCTATGTCTTAGTCTATGTCTTAGTCTATGTCTTAGTCTATGTCTTAGTCTATGTCTTAGTCTATGCCTTAGTCTATGTCTTAATCTACGTGTAAGACTATGTCTTAGTCTTTGGTTAGTCTATGTCTTAGTCTCTTAGTTTATGTTTTAGTTTTTGTCTTAGTCTATATCATGGTCTATGGTTTAGTCTATGTCTTAGATATGTCGTAATCTATATCTTAGTCTATGTTTTACTCCATATATTAGTCTATATCTTAGTCTATGCCTTAGTCTATGTTTTAGTCTATGTCTTAGTCTATGTCTTAGTCTATGTATTGTTTCCATTTTTGACTTTCAATTTTCTTTTACATTAGACATTTAAAACGTGTGCAAAATCTAGGGATTCAATGACAACAGTTGGCAAAAACTATATATTTTGCGTCATGCCGGGGCATATGAGAAGAATTCAATTGACTAATTAGGTTAGTAGGATTTTAGTATGCAAGTGTTAAATTTCTAAAATTGAATAGACATAAAGGCGGATTGAAAAACATTTAAATTATTGCAATTCTAGCGAAAAAAAATCATTAAAACATACAAATCAAAGACAATTAAAGACCCCTCAAATGTACTACTTGTAATCAGGCCTGCCAGATTTGCCAATTTATGGGCATTTTGGCGATTTTTGGCCTGAAAAATAGTAAAGTTCCGATATGAAGATTTTGGCTAAAAATTTGGCGATAAATATGTTATATGACAAATCAATGGTTTAAAAAAAATATATAAATGGAATTTACGGAATAAACATTTTTAGATTTTTTTTTTTGAAAATTTTCTTATTTAAATTTTTTTTAGATGATTTTTTCATATACAATTTTTTGAAAAGAAAAATTGTCCACATAAAATTTTTTGTATAGTAAAAGTTCCTACAAAAAATTGTTTATATAGAAAAACTTTCAATAGAAGATTTTTTGTATAGAAAAATTTTTAGTATAAAATTGTTGTATAGAGAAATTTTCAATACAATTTTTTCTTTTAAAAAAATTTTCAATATGAAATTTGTTTTATTGAAAAATTTTCCATAAAAATTTGTTCTATAGAGAAATTTTCAATGAACAGTTTTTTAATATCCGGCTATATTCTTGATATATTTTTGTTAATTCTGAGTTTTTTTCGATTTCTGAAAATTTAATGCAGATAATGCCGATTTTTTGGAAAAATGTGTCGATATTTCATGAAAATTTTCTGGCAGCCCTGGTTGTAATGTATACATAAGTTACTGCTCTCTCTTTCTCTCTCTCTCTGAGAATAATTCTATAAAGTACTCATACGTATAGATTTTTTCTTTCAACGTATAAGTAATATATACTCAATTATGTATTTTTTTTTTCATTAAACCAAATGCATTTAATATTTAATGATATTTGAGAGTATTGGTGAGTTTATATTATATTAAATTTATTATGTCAAATACATACAAAAGAGCAGAATAAAACAGTAGTGTCAAGTTCATGATCACGATCATCATCATCAATAGTATAATTCAACAAATTGTTTAAATGTATGTATGTACTAACAAACAATTGAAATAAATAAATAAAAAGTGCATTTCAAAGCGTGGAATGTTTTGCTAAGTATAAATCTTTGTATACAGGTAATGAAAAAAAAAATGCATTAAATTATTAACAAAATAATTTTCGCTGATGGTAGAGCTTTTTTGTCACTTTGTAAATACTTGACGTAGGTCTTTAGTAATGACTGAATGTTAAATTAAAAATTCAATTTACTTTTAATATAATTTTGAATGAATATTTAAAACTAATAATGAATTTTTTAAAATACACTTGGTAAGGTGTTTTTCCTGATACTCTTCAATATTAAGTATAGGGGTTAGTCCATGAATTAATGTATGTCTTCGTCTATGTCTTAGTCTATATCTATGTCTTAGTCTATGTCTTAGTATATGTCTTAGTCTATGTCTTAGTCTATGTCTTAGTCTATGTCTTAGTCTATATCTTAGTCTATATCTTAGTCTATGTCTTAGTCTATGTCTTAGTCTATGTCTTAGTATATGTCTTAGTCTATGTCTTAGTCTATGTCTTAGTCTGTGTTGTTGTGTTTTTCCTGATACTCTTCAATATTAAGTATAGGGGTTAGTCCATGAATTAATGTATGTCTTCGTCTATGTCTTAGTCTATATCTATGTCTTAGTCTATGTCTTAGTATATGTCTTAGTCTATGTCTTAGTCTATGTCTTAGTCTATGTCTTAGTCTATATCTTAGTCTATATCTTAGTCTATGTCTTAGTCTATGTCTTAGTCTATGTCTTAGTCTATGTCTTAGTCTATGTCTTAGTCTATGTCTTAGTCTATGTCTTAGTCTATATCTTAGTCTATATCTTAGTCTATGTCTTAGTCTATTTCTTAGTCTATGTCTTAGTCTATGTATTAGTCTATGTCTTAGTCTATGTATTAATCTATGTCTTAGTCTATGTCTTCGTCTATGCCTTAGTCTATGTCTTAGTCTATGTCTTAGTCTATGTCTTAGTCTATGTCTTAGTCTATGTCTTAGTCTATGTCTTAGTCTATGTCTTAGTCTATGTCTTAGTCTATGTCTTAGTCTATGTCTTAGTCTATGTCTTAGTCTATGTCTTAGTCTATGTCTTAGTCTATGTCTTAGTCTATGTCTTAGTCTATGTCTTAGTCTATGTCTTAGTCTATGTCTTAGTCTATGTCTTAGTCTATGTCTTAGTCTATGTCTTAGTCTATGTCTTAGTCTATGTCTTAGTCTATTTCTTAGTCTATGTCTTAGTCTATGTCTTAGTCTATGTCTTAGTCTATGTCTTAGTCTATGTCTTAGTCTATGTCTTAGTCTATGTCTTAGTCTATGTCTTAGTCTATGTCTTAGTCTATATCTTAGTCTATGTCTTAGTCTATGTCTTAGTCTATGTCTTAGTCTATGTCTTAGTCTATGTCTTAGTCTATGTCTTAGTCTATGTCTTAGTCTATGTCTTAGTCTATGTCTTAGTCTATGTCTTAGTCTATGTCTTAGTCTATGTCTTAGTCTATGTGTTAGTCTATGTCTTAGTCTATGTTTTAGTCTATGTCTTAGTCTATGTCTTAGTCTATGTCTTAGTCTATGTCTTAGTCTATGTCTTAGTCTATGTCTTAGTCTATGTCTTAGTCTATGTCTTAGTCTATGTCTTAGTCCATGTCTTAGTCTATGTCTTAGTCTATGTCTTAGTCTATGTCTTAGTCTATTTCTTAGTCTATGTCTTAGTCTATGTCTTAGTCTATGTCTTAGTCTATGTCTTAGTCTATGTCTTAGTCTATGTCTTAGTCTATGTCTTAGTCTATGTCTTAGTCTATGTCTTAGTCTATGTCTTAGTCTATATCTTAGTCGATGTCTTAGTCTATGTCTTAGTCTATGTCTTAGTCTATGTCTTAGTCTATGTCTTAGTCTATGTCTTAGTCTATGTCTTAGTCTATGTCTTAGTCTATTTCTTAGTCTATGTTTTAGTCTATGTCTTAGTCTATGTCTTAGTCTATGTCTTAGTCTATGTTTTAGTCTATGTCTTAGTCTATGTCTTAGTCTATGTCTTAGTCTATGTCTTAGTCTATGTCTTAGTCTATGTCTTAGTCTATGTCTTAGTCTATGTCTTAGTCTATGTCTTAGTCTATGTCTTAGTCTATGTCTTAGTCTATGTTTTAGTCTATGTCTTAGTCTATATCTTAGTCTATGTATTAGTCTATGTCTTAGTCTATATATTAATATATGTCTTAGTCTATGTCTTAGTCTATGTCTTAGTCTATATCTTAGTCTATGTCTTAGTCTATGTCTTAGTCTATGTCTTAGCCTATGTCTTAGTCTATGTCTTAGTCTATGTCTTAGTCTATATCTTAGTCTATGTCTTAGTCTATGTCTTAGTCTATGTCTTAGTCTATGTCTTAGTCTATGTCTTAGTCTATGTCTTAGTATATGTCTTAGTCGATGTCTTAGTCGATGTCTTAGTCTATGTCTTAGTCTATGTCTTAGTCTATGTCTTAGTCTATGTCTTAGTCTATGTCTTAGTCTATGTCTTAGTCTATGTCTTAGTCTATGTCTTAGTCTATGTCTTAGTCTATATCTTAGTCTATGTCTTAGTCTATGTCTTAGTCTATGTCTTAGTCTATGTCTTAGTCTTAGTCTATGTCTTAGTCTATGTCTTAGTCTATGTCTTAGTCTATGTCTTAGTCTATGTCTTAGTCTATGTCTTAGTCTATGTCTAAGTATATGTCTTAGTCTATGTCTTAGACTACGTCTTAGTCTAGGTCTTAGTCTATGTCTTAGTATTACATCTTAGTCTATGTCTTAGTCTTTGTTTTAATCGATGTCTATGTATTTAGCTGTCGCACTCTTGGTCCATGTTATTTTCTTGTCTATGTTTTTCTCTTCATCTATATGCTATTGCCTTAGTCAATGACGTAGTTCATATCATCGCCCATATCTTTACTTTTTTAGGATTAGTTTTCTTCAATTTGTTTTTTGTTGTATATTTTGTTGTTGAAATTTTATTGAGTTAACACTTAGCATCGTATGAACAGAACTAGAATATTTGAATTTAAAATTATAATACATTTTTCAATAATAGTTAAATGAAAATTCAATTTTGAATAAACTCTTCTAAAACTCTTTCATGTCGTTACCCTATTCAGGTGGCCTTAAGTATATTTATTTGTCCATAGACATTATGGTTTATTAGTTTTTTTTTTTTTGTGTCTACTGAAATCTGAAATCAAATGATACATTTTGACTTTTCTTTTCGTTGACTTTTCCATTTATTATTGTAATTCTTTTGGTTTAATGTGATTAGTTTATTATATTTTTTAATCTACCAAAATGGTATCATTTTACCATTTTGATATACGATGAGTAATAACTAATCAAAAAGTTAATTGAAAAAATTTGTCATATTTATAGAAGATATTAAATTAAAAATTAAATGAAACCAAAAAGAAAGAGGCCTATATCTTTATATTTAGATTTATGGGAACATAGAAATGTGTGTTAACATATGCAAATATATTCACAATAGACAAATTTTTATTATAAAATTTCTGTTTACTTTAGGCTTTTTAAATCCCGTTCCAAAATTTATTAAAGTAAATTATAAAATTATGCTAAATAGTTTAAATTTAGTTAATATTGATGTCAGATCAATCATTAATATTTAATTATACCCTTCACCACCATAGGTGGAAAGGGTATTATAAGTTTGTGCTGATGTATGTAACGCATGGAAATATTTGTCCTAGACCCACCTTTAAGTATACCAATAGGCTTAGAATCACTTTCTGAGCCGATTTAGCGATGTCCGTCCGTCCGTGTGGCAGGCTGGCTGGACCCCCATGTAAACCTTGTAATCAAACTACAGGTCGCAATTCTAAAGATACCTCCCATAGGTCCCACTTCCCGGAATTGATATACTGGCCACAAATATCAATATTTTTCATCAAATTTAAACCAAATACTGCTTATATCAACTAAAATCACTGTACCAAATTTCGTTAAATTCGGTCCACATTTGACCATAGCTCCCATACAAACTTTTCTTTAAATGAGAGACAAAAATCACTAAAAAGCTCGTAAATCTGAAGATAATGGGAATTTCAAGTTTATTTTTTTCATTCATAATTTTTGTAACAACTATAATCAATTTGCCAAATTTCGAGATAATCGCTCCACATTTGACCTTAGCTCTCATATAAGTTTTTTAGGAGATTTTTCAAAAATTGTAAATTTTAAAAAAAAACTTTTAAAAATTTCTTATTTTTATGGGAAATTTTAGAAAAATTACTAAAAATTAAAAAATTTCTTATTTTTATATGAAATTGTTATAAAATTTCATATTTTTTTAGATAATTTTTTTTTAATTTCTCATTTATATAGAAAATTTTGTAATTTTTCAAAAATTTCTTATTTTTATAGGAAATTTCCTATAAAAATGGGAAATTTTTCAAAAATTTCCTAATTGTATAGGAAATTTTTCAAAAATTTCCTAATTTTATAGGAAATTTAAAAAAAAAATCCGAAATTTTTTAAAAATTTCTATTTTTTAAAGAAATTTTTCAAAAATTTCCTATTTTTTTAGGAAATTTTTCAAAAATTTCCTATTTTTTTAGGAAATTTTTCAAAAATTTCCTATTTTTTTAGGAAATTTTTCAAAAATTTCCTAATTTTTTAGGAAATTTTTCAAAAATTTCCTAACTTTATAGGAAATTTTTTCAAAAATTTCCTAATTTTATAGGAAATTTAAAAAAAAACTCCTAATTTTATAGGAAATTTTTCAAAAATTTCCTATTTCTTTAAGGAAATTTTTCAAAAATTTCCCATTTTATTAAGAAATTTTTCAAAAATTTCCTATTTTTATAGGAAATTTTTCAAAAATTTCCGATTTTTATAGGAAATTTTTCAAAAGTTTCCGATTTTTATAGGAAATTTTTCAAAAATTTCCGATTTTTATAGGAAATTTTTCAAAAATTTCCGATTTTTATAGGAAATTCTTCAAAAATTTCCGATTTTTATAGGAAATTCTTCAAAAATTTCTGATTTTTATAGGAAATTCTTCAAAAATTTCCATTTATTATAGGAAATTCTTCAAAAATTTCCGATTTTTATAGGAAATTCTTCAAAAATTTCCGATTTTTATAGGAAATTTTTCAAAATTTTTTTATTTTTATAAGAGATTTTTCAAAAATTTCATATTTTTATAAAAACATTTTCAAAAATTTCTTATTTTTATAGTAAATTTTTCAAAAATAAAAATTTTGTAATTTTGTAATTTTTCAAAAATTTCTTATTTTTATAGAAAATTTTTCAAAAGTTTCTTATTTTTATAGAAAATTTTTGAAAAATTTCTTATTTTTATTTTATTTTTCATTATTTTATTTTTCAACAATTTCTTACTACAGGAAATTTTTCAAAAGTTTCCTGTTATTTTTATAGGAAAATTTTCAAAATTTTTTGTTTTTATAGGAAATTTTTCAAAAATTTTTTTATTTTTATCGGAAATTTTTAAAAAATTTTTTTATTTTTAAATTAAATTTTTCAAAAATTTCTTATTTTTATAAGAAAATTTTCAAAAATGTTCTAGTTTATAGAAAGATTTTCCAAAATTTCCTTTTTTTATAAGAAATTTTTCAAAAATTTCTTATTGTTATAGAAAATTTTTTAAAAGTTTCCTAGTTTGATAGGAAAATTTTCCGAAAATTTCCTAGTTTTAGAGGAAGTTTGATCAAAATTTTGTAATTTTTATAGGAATTTTTTCAAAAATTTCTTAATTTTCTAGAAATTTTTTTAAAAATTTCTTATTTTTATAGGAAATGTTTCAAAAATTTATTTCAAAAAATTCATTTTCATAGGAAGTTTTTCAAAAATTTCTTACTTTGGTGAAAAATTTTTAAAAAAATATCTTAATTTTAAAGATTTAAAGATTTCTTATTTTTATTGGAACTTTTTGAAAAATTTTCTATTTTATTGTTTTTATAGGAATTGTTTAAAAAATTTCTTATTTTTATAGTAAATTTTTTAAGTTTTTTTTTTATAGGAACATTACAAAAAATTTCTTAGTTTAATAGAAACGTTTTCAAAAATTTCTTATTTTTATAGAAATTTATCAAAAATTTCTTATTTTTATGGGATTTTTTTCAAAAATTTCTTATTTTTATAGGAAACTTTTAAAAAGAATCTAATTTTTACAAAAAAATTTTGAAAAATTTCTTATTTTAAAAAAAATTCTAATTTTTGTATGAAATTTTTCAAAAATTTCTTATTTTTATAAGAAATTCTTCAAAAATTTCTTATTTTTATAGAAAATTCTTGAAAAATTTCTTATTTAGGAAATTTTTCAAAAGTTTCTTATTTTTAGAGAAAATTTTTCAAAAATTCCTTTTATAGAGTTAGCATCTACAAAACAAATTAGAAAATAACCAAATTCATATTGTATCAATTTTGTATGGAAAATGTAATTTATAAGTTTGTCCTAAAATTATTTTTCGTTATGATTAACCCCCTTATACTTTATGAAATTGATCCGTCGATGGTGTAGTTTCAAAGATATAACTTTGTTGGTGTACTAATTGACTTGTTTAAGAAATTTACAATTTTTATTATGGGCTTATAAACCCTTAAATATCCCAATATTTTTGAAACAAAAATCAAATTTAAACGGAAAATCTAACATGACTTTAACTAACCCACCTGAACATGACGGTTGAAAGCGCGTCTTTAAACTGTTCAAATGATTCTGATGTTCGTTGGCAATAACGGCTGCCGCTACAGCATTTGCCACATGTTGCACCGTTGAAGCAGCAGCAGCCGCTGCTGCTGTTACATTGCCCGCAGCAGCAGAGGAGTTATGATCAAAATTTAAAGAATTAATATTAGAGCTATTACCATTATTGTTGTTGTTATTAGATGAATTGTTGCTGTTGGTGTTGCCACTACTATTATTGTTGTTGTTGTTACTGTTACCATTGTTGCAGCCCGTATTTTGTGTCACATTTGACGAGTCATTGTTGTTATTATTGTTGCTATTGTTGTTGCTATTATTTTGATTAAAATTCCGCTGGTAATGAGCAGTTTCATTGTAGAGACGTTGATAGCAGGATATCGAGGGTATGGACCAAGAATTATTGGTCTTATAGTGAAAGTTACCCGAACCGAATATAGAATGAGGATTTGTGGTTACCGAAGCAGCTGCCGCTGCAGCTGCTGCTGAGGCGCTGGCAGCAGCAAGATTTTGCTGTAAAGATTGGCTAAGAGCGGCTGAAAGCTGTTGATGTTGTTGTTGCTGCTGTTGTTGTTGCTGTTGTTGGTGGTGATGTTGTTGTTGCTGCTGTTGTTGTTGATGTAGTTGCTGCTGTTGTTGTTGATGTGTTTGATGTAAAGACTGATGATGTAAGTGTTGTTGTTGTTGATGTTGCTGCTGGTGCTGATTATGATGCTGCTGCTGTGATTGATTATGATGGTGTTGTTGCTGATGCTGACTATGATGTTGTTGTTGCTGCTGCTGTGTTTGATTATGATGCTGCTGCTGTAAATGCTGTTGGTTTTGTTGTTGTTGTTGCTGCTGCTGTTGCTGCATACTTAACCACTGATTAGTATTATTATTAGTATTTCCATTTCCTGAGCCCGACGTTCCTTGATTTACCGATCCCCCTCCTCCAGTATTGCCGCTATTGCGACCAGACTTATTGGAGTCATTGCTACAAACACTACTTCGTGTACTATCACCCGAAGACGAAGTACTTCGGCCCGTTACACTGCCATCGTTGCCACTGTCACTATTACTATTACCCAAATTATTAGCCGATGTCTGGGAATTTAACTGCTGGAAATATTGATTTATAGCTGCCGTATTTGCATGATCCTGGAAAAATCCAGCACAAGAACTGGTTTCCGAAGTCATGATGTTATAATATAGGCAAAGATGACTTCTTTTTTAATTGTTTTCTTTTATTTTTTTAGGATTTTTTTGTTATAAATTTATCAGTTTTATTAGAGGATATATTTAGGTATTCAAAACTTTCAACTCGATAAAATGATATTTATTTAACTGCCACAATAATTGCAAGAAGTCGTATTTGTTTATTATCATTTTTGTTTAAAAGTCTTAAAAATGAATTTTGATTTAAAATATTCACTATTTTTTATATATATTTAGTTTTTTTTCAGTTTTTCATTAAAAATTTCCAGATTTCAGCCCACATCTGAAAAAATTGGTTGCTTTCATTTCAAAGCCAAAATACGTTAGTTTCAGTTTTAGGTTTAAAGGGATTGGACTTGGTTTGGTATTGAAAATGATTTGATTTTATAAAAGAAATAAAAAATTAAACCTCAGAAATATTTAAGACCTGTTCCAAAGCAAATAGTCTAACACAGTGGCATTTGCATATAAATCATTTGATATAAAATTTTGCAAAAATTTCCTATTTTTATAGGAAATTTTTCGAAAAATTCCTATTTTTATAGGAAATTTTTCAGTAATTTCCTATTTCTATAGGAAATTTTTCAAAAATTTCCTATTTCTATAGGAAATTTGTCAAAAATTTCCTATTTCTATAGGAAATTTTTCAAAAATTTCCTATTTTTATAAGAAATTTTTCAAAAATTTCCTATTTTTAAAGGAAATTTTTCAAAAATTTCCTTATTTTATAGGAAATTTTTGAAAAATTTTTATAGGAAATTTTTCAAAACTTTCCTATTTTTATAGGAAATTTTTCAAAAATTTCCTATTTTTACAGGAAATTTTTCAAAAATTTCCTATTTTTATAGGAAATTTTTCAAAAATTTCCTATTTTTATAAGAAACTTTTCAAAAATTTTCTATTTTTATAGGCAAATTTTCAAAAATTTTTATAGGAAATTTTTCAAAAATTTCCTATTTTTATAGGAAATTTTTCAAAAATTTCCTATTTTTATAGGAAATTTTTCAAAAATTTCCTATTTTTATAGGAATTTTTTCAAAAATTTCCTATTTTGATAAGAAATTTGTCAAAAATTTCCTATTTTTATAAGAAATTTTTCAAAAATTTCCTATTTTTATAAGAAATTTTTCAAAAATTTCCTATTTTTATAGGAAATTTTTCAAAAATTTCCTATTTTTATAAGAAATTTTTCAAAAATTTCCTATTTTTATAAGAAATTTTTCAAAAATTTCCTATTTTTATATGAAATTTTTCAAAAATTTCCCATTTTTATAGGAAATTTTTCAAAAATTTCCTATTTTTATAGGAAATTTTTCAAAAATTTCCTATTTTTATAGGAAATTTTTCAAAAATTTTCTATTTTTATAGGAAATTTTTCAAAAATTTCCTATTTTTATAGGAAATTTTTCAAAAATTTCCTATTTTTATAGGAAATTTTTCAAAAATTTCCTATTTTTATAGGAAATTTTTCAAAAATTTCCTATTTTTATAGGAAATTTTTCAAAAATTTCCTATTTTTATAGGAAATTTTTCAAAAATTTCCTATTTTTATAGGAAATTTTTCAAAAATTTCCTATTTTTATAGGAAATTTTTCAAAAATTTCCTATTTTAATAGGAAATTTTTCAAAAATTTCCTATTTTTATAGGAAATTTTTCAAAAATTTCCTATTTTTATAGGAAATTTTTCAAAAATTTCCTATTTTTATAGGAAATTTTTCAAAAATTTCCTATTTTTATAGGAAATTTTTCAAAATTTTCTTATTTTTATAGGAAATTTTTCAAAAATCTCTTATTTTTATAAGAAATTTTTCAGAAATTTCTTAGTCTTATAGAAAATTTATCAAAAATTTCTTATTTTTATAGAAAATTTATTAAAAATTTCTTATTTTTATAAGAAATTTTAAAAAAATTTCTTGCTTTAATAGGATAGTTTTCAATTTCTTATTTTTATAGAAAATTTTTTAAAAATTTTATTTTTATAGGAAATTTTTAAAAAATTTCGTACTTTTATAGGAAATTTTTCAAAATAAGGATTTTGTCAAAAATTTATATTGACTTGATTTTGTTTGAAATTACGCCCGTCGGTTATAGGTCAAACTAATAATAAATAAACTAATATATTTTGGAACAAAGTACTGAGGCCAAGCTACGGCATTCGATATCCATCGAAATCTTAAATATTTTCAAAACATTTGTATAGCATACTTCTAGGATAATAACAATTATTTAAAATATGCCCAGTTAACTATATTTTTTTTAAGTTATTTGCCAAAAGATGAACAATAGTAGAAGAGTTTTAATTGAACAATATACATTTTTTTAAACGAATCAAAATGGGTGCCAAATTTCAATAAACTTTTTCCATCGAAGAAACTTTGAACATCCCTAAAGTATACTTCACAACATTCGCTTAAAAGTCTGAGTTTTCGATAGATATCGAATTGGTACGTATTTGATACCAACTTCCTAGTTATTCTTTAAAACAATTTTCGAATATTATTATTTCCAGTTAAAAGTATTCCTTAATTTTTTTTAAATTTCTTTTATAAAATTTAAATGATAACGATTTACAAATGATAAGGACAAGATTGTAATGATTATGATAAATGTAATATATATATATATATATATATGTATACCATAGTGTATTTTCTTTTTTTTCGAAAGATGTCAAAACTACTGTAAAAAAATTGAATTTAGGATCTGGGGAACGCACCTAAGACTTCATCGCAAAAAACCATGGAATGATTTGTATGTGAAACATCGCGAGTATTTTTCGTTTTATCTAAATTTCAAATAATAATGATTTGTAATAACAAGAAAAGATAATAGAATCTAATACAGAACTATAGCAGCTTTCTCCAAAGTCTTTAATTTTAAAAATCCATGGAATAGTATTGGAGTTATTCCAGTTTTGCCCGGAAATTTCGTGTTCTTGCCGACATACCTTCAGAAAAAAAAATTTGCAAAGTAAGACACGATTTACCATTTTAGACTCGCAAATGCTTCATAAATAGTTTAATTTTGATAAAATATAACTGAATTTAACTAGTTTTTTTTTTTTAATATTGAAAAATGTTACATTTTTCACAGGTCGTTTTCAAAATTCCCTTTTTAATTATTTAAAAATTTTGTTCATCAATTATACCAATTTAAGAGTTCGCTCAACGGCGTGTTAAAGCCAACTAATGGAAGAACAAAACTAAAAATAGTAGAGAATGATATCTTAGACCGTTCTGCAGTATCCACGATTTGAATTCGCCGAATTTCGCATAAATCTAATTTTTTGCTCATAATATAGGGAGATGCTTTCAAATTGTACTTGTATTAAATATAATTGCAACTGTAAACAAATATGATTGCTCAGTCTAATCTGATTTGTTTTTTCCAAATTGGATGAGATTAAACCTTTCTTCCCCTGGGCCAAAGGTCAAACATTTATTTTTTAAATATTAATACAAAATATCAAAATTTATAAATTTAGTAGCGAATTTCGATATAAATGCATAAAATAATTTTTTATACCAAAACTAAGATTTTGTGAACCGCCATAGTATTTCAGGTTTGTCATCCGCCTAGCATATTAGAGATCCGAAGTTCGATCCCCGGCCAGACCCACTTGAAAAATAAATTTTCAAAAAAAGCGGTTCACTTCATAACTCAGCTAGCTATTGGTTATTGAGTACCGTTCGGAGCCGGAGTGTACGTTTTAACTCCGGCTTTCAATGAGTCTAAAAAAAGAATCGGGTGCTGCTCATTGTCTGAGAGAAGTACCCCTTGTTCCATAAATAATTTTAACATCAAAAGACCTAAATTTTGACAAAATAAAATTTTGTGTCATTTTAGACCCCTATGTCTGTATAGGGTTAAAATCAAAAACAACTTATGAAACAAGTACTTTTAATAATTTAAAAAAATTTGATGAAATTCGGCGCATGTCTATTAGTTTATCCAATAAAAAGTTCTACTTTTATTGATTTAAATCCACTCCTTGGGTTATCTGCTTTTGAGCCCCATTTTGTCACATATTTTTCTTCAGAAATTAATGAAATTCGGCACATGCCTATAAGTTGACCCTAAAAAGAGCTCTACTAATTTGGTTTAGAATCCGTCGATTCCTACAGGTATCTGCCTTGCACTTAGACTTAAATGCAATTTAATTAATATGTTAAGCCTTAACGGCTGCAACACTTTTTGCTTAAATTTTGCGTAACAATTTATGGGACTTTTTTCAGCAAATTTTAAAATTTGTTCTAGGATTTGTAGATTTTTGTGAATATTTTTCGCTCAATCTTTAGAAAAGACTTTCGCCTTTCATGAATTTATAGTGGGAGGACCCAGCAAAACCGAGCTAATTTAGTTTTTGTCCCGAGAAAAACGAAAAAACTGAATTTTGTAGGGCTTTTTTGATTTCCTGATATCTCCTAAACTATATACGAGATTAGGTTATTTTCTTCTACAGCCCAAAACCAGGGTTCTGTGTCTTTAATAAATCGACATCAGGATTAAAGCTGTGAAACTATATTCGATGCAAGAGCATCGAGGAAAAATTTCATCACTTTTCGTTTAAGAATATTAAGCTTATTTCAATAACATTTTTTATAGCACATTATATAACTTTATCTTGAAAATATTTATTGGTCCCTTATATCTGGACTCTGTTCTATAGAACTGCATCATTAGATTTTTCAAAAGCGGTGTTCAAAAAATAGCTTTTTTGCAGCAGAAATACCATAGTGCGATGTATCGCGTTAGTTGGATACATCTGGTTCTAAATTAAAAAACAATAAAGAAAATGTTTTTAGTTTCTAAAAAAAATAAAAGAATATTCATAAAATTAAAATAAAAAAGTCACAAGTGAATAAAATATTCAAAAATATGACGTATATGCTAATTATAGCTTATTCATGTACTATTTAAACGAAATAGGCAAAAAATTTTGATTATAGCGAAAATTTTAATTATTTGCAGAAATATGCAACTCATGTCGAAATATGTTAGAATATCTAAGATGGGAAAAATAAAAAAATAGTTATAAAAGCTCTATTCCGTCGGAGATTTTTGCAATATTAAAAAATGTCTCTCATTTTGTGTGAAAAATTCAGTTAAACTCTCCCTTGCTTAGTTTTTGCTTTTATTAATAAATTACTAATAAAAAAAAGAAATACAAAAGTCGTCATTAAACTGATAAGTTTACAATATTTAACAAATACTAAAACACTTAAGCGAAAATAAAAAAATATTTCCAACAATTGTAGACTTTAATATAAAATTTATTTTTTTTTTTCTATATAAATTTTCATTAAATGGTCACGTTGCAAATAATACCTTTTCTTGTTAAAAAAATGTGAAATTAAATGTATGTAGTTTTTGTTGTTGTTATTGTTGTATTTGAAAAAAATGACTTGTCTAATGTTAAGGTAAATATTAGTATAAAATTTTAGAAAAATTATTAAAATGAATGATCTGAAAAGTTTTTGAGATTTTGCTTTCGTATAAAAAATGATGAGGTAAGGGAATTTTGTGAAAATTTTTTGGGTTTGTGAAATTTTATGATTTTTTGAAAATTGTATGATTTTTTGAAAATTGTTATGATTTTTTGAAAATTTTATGATTTTGTGACGATTTAGTTGGGGAAGAGATTTGTAAGAGATTTTTTTAAAAATATTTTGGTTTTTGAATTTTTTTTTCAAAATTTTAAATCAATTTTAAATTTTTAATTAAATTTCTTTAAATAGTTTAAGAGTGGATGATAACAATTTTATTATTGGATATTTTGTTATATAAGTTCCATAACTTAGGCCGCTTTTATGATGAAATTTTGTAGGACTTCATATCTTTGTAAGATATTCAAAAACTTTTCAAAATTTTTATTTGGTTTTAGTTATTTTGAAGTTTTGGTATTTAAATTTTTCACTTTTTAGTTATTTCAAATATTTTGTGGTTTGAAACACTTTTTTCAATATTTAAGACTTGAAAAACTTTTTTAATTTTCACTTTTTCTTAGTTTAGGAATAAATTTTTAAAATTTAGATTTTTGGTTTTATTTTATTTGAAATCGGCTTCAATATTTAAAGGTTTAGAAATCCATATTTGGATTTTTTGTTGTTTAATATTAAGAAGTTTGAAATATGTTTCATTTATTTAATTTATTATTTCAATATTTATTTATTTCAAAAATTTGTTATTCAAATGTTTCAAATTTTTGAGTTTAATTTTTTTCAAAATTTTTAGTTTTGAAACTTTTTAGTTAAATTAACTATATTTAAATATTTTCTTTCAATTTAAAATTATTCTTTGAATATTTTAGAGATTAAAATATTTCCAAAATTGTTCATTATTAACTATTTTGAATTATTTGCTTTCAATTTTGTTTATTTTGAATCATGCTTTGAATATTTAGGATTTTAAAGTATTTCCTAACCTGTTCAATATTTTTAGGTTATAAATATTTTTATCAATATTTTCTTATTTGAAAGTTTTAATTCAGTATTTGAAGTTTAAAACGGCTTCCAACATTCACTTTTTTCTTTTTTATTTTTAAATATTTTATTTGAAACAATTTCAATATTTCTTGTTTTGAAATATATTTTAAACAATTTCTTGGCTGCTTCAATATTTTCAGTTTTGAGTTTTGTTTTTGTAATTTTAACGTTTTTTTCTAAATTTTCTTTCAATATTTTATTATTTTCAATATTTCTTTCAATATTTTTTTATTTTTCTTTTTCAAATTTTTCGTTCAATATTTTTTTTAAATAATTTCAATATTTGTTGATTTGAAATATATTTTAAACAATTTTTTGGCTGCTTCAATATTTTCAGTTTTGAGTTTTGTTTTTGTAATTTTAACGTTTTTGTTTTAATAATTTTCTTTAAATATCTTTCTATTTTGGAATATTTTCCTTTTTGAAATATTTCATTCAATATTTTTAGGTACGAAACATTTATTTCAATATTATCTTATTTGAAAGATTTATCTTCAAATTTAAACTCTTTTCAAGTTTTAGTTTCTTTAAACTGTTTAAATTTAAATAAATTGTTCAATATTTTGCGATTTTAAATATTTCAAAATTTTGTTTTTTATATCTTTCAATATTTTCAGTTTAGAATATTTATTTCAATATTTAGTATTTTGAGTTATTTTTTACAAATTTTGATTTTTAAAATATTTTCCGAAATTATCTTTTATACATAAGTTTCACTCAAAATTTGTTTATTTGAAAATTTTTTTGTTTTAAATATTTTCTAATTTCTTCAATATTTTAAGGTTATGTTAAATTTCTTCAATATTGTCTTTTTTGAAATATTTGTTTTAATATTTTTAAAATATTCTTCTTTTTCAAATATTAAATTTTCTTCATACAATTTCAATATTTTCCCAGATTCTCGAAAATATTTTTAATTTATTTTCTTTTTAAATCTTTAAAAATTTTCTCTAAATTAATCACAAATTTTTTGTTTGTTTTTTAATTAATTTTCAAACACATTTTGTTTCAAATTTTTTTTTTTTAATCAAAATTTTGTTTATTTTTTTATTTTTGATTTTTATGCAAATTCAAAATTTTCATTTTTATTTTGATTATTATGAACTTTTTTTATAAGCCTTCCGCGTTATCAAAGAAAAACAATTTTTGAAGCTCGAAATTTTCCCGTAACAAATATTCTCCGGTCCGTTTAAAGCGTAGCGATCAAATGCTTGAGACCGGCATAAGTAAACTTCGTATCAGTTGTGAAAATATTGGCTGACAGACAGAACTGCTGCACAACCAATGTACAGGGAAACGTGAGCAATTGTAGTTTTTTTTTTCGTAAATTGTTTTTTTTTTTTTTGTTTTGCATTTGGTTCTTTATTTCATATTATTTTCCAGTAGCCTCACAGAACAACAACAATTATTATTAGCAATAGTAAAAAAACGGTGTAGCAGCAGCTTTAGGCGAACATATGCAGCAGCTAACAACAGCATTCAGCTAACAACAGACGACAGTCAACACTAGCAGCAGCTCTTCGACCGCAAACAGCCCCCGCCTTAATATTCTATGAATTAAAAGATTTCCCCATTAGAAAACAAATCATCACTAAGTTCGATGACAGCCCCTTTGGCTGTCAACGTTTCAGTTGGGCGACTGCTTTGGCTCAGCTGCTGCTCTGCTTTGCAATTTGTATCAATTATTTGGTTTTGAAATATTAGAATTCCTATTCTCGAGTATTCATACATACATACATACGTTTGAATATTTGTTTATAATTTTAGTTAAGAGACAAAATATACTTGTTCCTACTAAACGTGTTCAATTTTTTTAATTAATGGAAAATTTTTGAAAATTTTTTTTTAACAAAATCCTAATTATTTTTGCTTCAAACCCAGCAAAGCTTTCAAGTAAGAAATAACAAATAATGAAATAGTTTCAAATAATGAAATTGCTTCCAATTCCACGTCAACTGGCCTCCTCCAAGTTCTAGTAGGGGCACCAAGACGACGCACCATGGAATTTCCGCAACAAAAAAGTAATTTTTTGACCACCGCTTTTGAAAAATCTAATGATGCAGTTCTATAAAGAAGAGTCTAGATATTACAGATCAATAATTGTTTTCAAGAAAAACTTATATAATGTGCTATAAAAAAGGTATTGAAAGGAGCTCAATATTCTAAAACGAAAAGTGATGAAATTTTTCATCAAACTCAGTAGCTCATGCATCGAATATAGTTTCACAGCTTTAATCTTAATATCGATGTAATTTAAACACAGAATATTGGTTTTAGTCTGCAAAAGAAAATAACTTAATCTCATATATAGTTTAGAAAATATTAGGAAATCAAAAAAGCTCTACAAAATTCACTATTTTCGTTTTTCTTTAGACAAAAACTAAGTTGTCTTGGTTTTTCTTGGTGCTCCCACCATAACCACATGAAAGGCGGAAGTCTTTTCTTTAGATTGAGTGAATACAATTCACCGAAATTTATCGATCTTAGAACAAAGTTCAAAATTTCCTAAAAAAAAAGACACGAAATTGTTACGCATAATTTAAGCAAAAAGTGTTGCAGCCGTTTAGGCTTAACATTTTAATCAATTTGCATTAAAGTGTGAGCCCAAGGCAGATGCTCTTAGGAGTCAACGGATTTCAATAAAAATTAGTAGAACACTTTTTTGGGTCAACTAATAGACATGCGCCTAATTTCATTAAATTGTGTTGAGAATTGCGGCTTTTATATTTTGAAGAAAAAGAAGTGAAAAATTGGGGTCCAAAGCAGGTACCCCAAGAAGTGAACGAATTTCAACCAAAATTAGTAGAGCCTTTTATTTGATAAACTAATAGATGTGTGTCGAATTTTATCAAATTTTGGTGATAATTCCGTCTTATACATTGAGACCAAAAATAAGTGAAAAAATGGCTGTTCAAGGCAGGAACCTCAAAGTCATGGGATCTCAACAAAAATTAGTATAACTCTTTCCTAGATCAATTAATAGGCGCATGCTAAATTTAATCAAAATTGCAGCTTGTACATTGAAAAAAAGAAATTGGTGATAAATGTGGGCCCAACCAAAAATAGTAGACCTGGGGCCAAATTACCGCATTCGACATCGATCGAAAACTTAGACTTTTAAGCGAATATTGTGAAGTATACTTTGGGGATGTTCAAAGTTACTTCGATGCAAAAAGTTTATTAAAATTTGGTATCCATTTTGACTCGTTTTTAAAAATATATATTGTTCAATTAAAACTCTTTTACTATTGTTCATCTTTTGGCAAATAACTTCAAAAAAATATAGTAAACTATGCACCTTTTAAATAATTTTGATTATCCTTAAAGTATGCTATACAAAAGTTTTGAAAATATCTAAGATTTCGATCGATATCGAATGCCGTAATTTGACCACTGGTTTTTATATCAATTAATAGACGTTTGTGGAATTTCATAAAATTCTGTTGGGAATTGCGACTTGTATATCAATAAGAAAAATAAGTGAAAAATGGGAGTCCAAGGCAGGACCCCAATGAATCGATGGATTTCGAACATTTTTTTGAATGATTCTTGTCTATATAAAACTGAACAAGTATGTAAAATTTTATCGTTGTACGATCACTTCTTCGATTTTTTGCACTTCGATGTATGAAGAAATGCCTCTGTGCGACGGCCTCTTTCCTTTGGAATCCATCGAATCTCTTGTCAAACAATGTTTGTATTTGGCCCATCCACTACCATTTTCACTAACATACCTCTACAGAAGCAGGTATTTGGTTTTTCGCGTTTAGTAGGTTAGAAGTTGCGATTCGGCTACAAACATTAGTTAGCAAAGCTTTGCAGGCGTACTTCGATGGCATTCGTACGCTTTCAAGTTTGAGAACCGTAGAACAAGTTGTAGCTTAAAAAAAATGATGTATATAGATACCAGATATCAAACTATCTAGATAATAAAAGTTACCTACACATCCAATAAGCTCGTTCTTCACATTGATGTGTTGTAAACGATTTGGGCTTTTGTCTTAGTCAATGTGATTTCCACCTCCCGAGATTAAAAAGTAGTAGCTTCAAATAAGATATCGATTCCGTTGTTAGCGGAAACCGAAAACTTGCCTTAACCCTATATTATTATTGGTCTTTAATTAACCGTGTGGAGATTCACTTGTGATCATTGAAAGTCTGAGCTCGACTGCCTCCGATTCTTTTGCACAATTTCATATGCAACGGCTATATTTTGAACAGATTTTCGTTTCGATTATAAACGTTCGATCGTTTACAGAACCAATGGATTTAAATTTATCGTACACATTGCGAGTTGTTCTTTTGGTGGGACTATTGTGGCAACCGTTAGGGTGCTGTGGCCTACTAGATTAGTCGACTACTAAACGTAACATATTATATGCATGTTCCTTTACTTCAACGAAACAATCCAAACTTACCCAAACGTGTTCTCGTACTAAATTTTCAACACAAATTTTTGTTTTTGAGTACTTGCTAACAACTTCAGACAGTTTTGGGTTGTTTCAGTAAAGTACGATAACAAACATTATATTTTGCCCTGGTTCGAGACCCAGTCACGACAAACATCAATGTCTGTAACTTTTAATTTCTCTTAACACTATTAACATAAGCGGTAAGCTCTGTAGGCCTATGTTAACACGCTGTCGATGTAAAAGAAATAAATTTGGCCATTAGAACAAAAAGATACAAAAATCTACTACCTAACATCTTCATTGTTCCAAAAATAGACATAACGTGTAATTGCAGAGTTGAATAATATAAATTTCCTTTTCACTAGCTTTTACATCTCTACTATCTCCTTTGCATCTCTACTATCCCAAATCGTATATGCACTATGCAATTGTATAAGCAGCATCTATCGGAGTGTTACTTTTCTACTTATACTAGATAGGACAATAAGGAATTCCTGGTGATAGACCAAATGAAAGCTAAATTTCGCATGAATGCTAACGGATATCTGTCGAATCTGGCCGAAATTCTGGACATTAATAAAGCAACATTGACTAAATTGATCTCATTATGTTGGATTAATACGATATATACTCTGATAGCCAAGCTGCCATTGGGTCTCTGGCTTCTGAATTCAATATGAACCCTGCATTGCGCAAATCTCTCAACGTGGGTGCCGGCTGCAGGAGCATACCAGACAAGAGTAGAGCAGACTACTTTACTACGAATTTTAGGTGAAATAGAATCTGTTCGCACTAAGGCTCCTACAAACGAAAGTTGTTTGTTTGACAAATGTATTTACTCCAGATAGATAAGAAACTTTCTCACAGATTACTATCATATTTCAGAAGGTTGCGTTGAGTGCATTTTGCAGAAGATGTGATCACAGTAAAGAGAATGAATCCATAAGACAAGTTCTATGTACCTACATTGCCCTTGAGTAGAAAACTGACTCAGGGGTCTAATTAACCTGCGGCTAAATATCCAACTAACGGACACTGAAGGGTACGCGAGTACCGTCTATGGGAAAACACTAGGCAACTGTAGAGCTAACGAACTTACAAATTTCATAGGAACTGCAATGTCTTAGCATGCTTTTCTTAAAAACGACAGATGAGTCGCAACTTAACAACTGATATATCCTTACTTGTTTCCGTCTTGTTACTTGTATCCGTTGTTAGACTGAAAGTTGCGACAAGTGTCTTTTTTAGAAGATGAGTTAACGGGGAAGAGGACTAGTTCATAAGACAAGTTTTCTGCACTGTCTTAAACTAGGGGACTAACTCTGAGATCTACTTCATTGGAAACCTTTGCAATTTAAATGACCAAATTAAAAGATTTTAAAGGCGATCCGAATAGCTTACCAAGAGACATGTTTTAGATAGCTTTCGAAGACAAACTATTGACTTCATAGTCTAATTATGTGTAATTATGTTTAATGCTCTGACCTAACCTATATTTACTAGACAAGTTCACCTACAGAAAAGTTTAAATTTTGAGAAACTATACAACCTCAAGTGATCAGATTCTCCCACAGTAAAGTGGGAGAGTTCACAAGACCGTAAGTTTGATCCAAAGTAATCCTCAGGGATATGTGTTTCTATTCCAGTGCGATAAGCCTCCATTATTAACAGCACCTCATGTAACAATACTTTTTTATCATAGGAAACTTTTTAAAAATTCTGAGAAATTCCTGACTTCATCAAACACAACACTTTACGTTACTACTACAGAGTGACAGTAATTATAAAGCTTTTAGAGAAACGTGACTCTAATTAAGTCTAATAACTTTTAATATTAATAATTTAAAATGTATATTATTATATTTAAATACTTAAGTTAAACTTGTCATTAAGCTGACTTTTAAGTCATAAAACAGGTGATTTATAAGGTGCCGAGTAAAATGTGTGTTAAGTATAATTTTTAGAAAAAATATCAACTTTTACAGAATTTCAATAAAAAGTAATGCAGAAAATAATGTAAGGATATTTGGAAGTAATGCAGTAAGTAATGGTAATCACTTGTTTACATTAAAGCGATATAAGTCTAGGATCATATATATCATTCGTAGGAAAATTATAAAATGGTATATATTTTTTTTTTTTTAATATATAATTTCAAATCAAAAAATAACAAAATTGTGGGATGTAAATATTATTCAAAAAGAAATAATAGATTGATCCTAATTTATTACATTTATTTATTAACTCTTCGATGCGTTTCGATGGTTGGTTAGGCCATCTCTTTAGGAGGAGTATCCCTACTTTTAGACAGATCAAAAACCTCGTTTCACTACCTATTTTACAAACACAATCATTACGAATTATGTTTGAAAACCTAAGCTTAGGAAAAGCTTAGATTATTAACTGAACGAAAAAAAATATGTAAAATATGAAAAGTAATGCATAATATCTGTGGTAATATCGAAGAGTAGTTTAATCCGACATAAGAGTTTTGGCGTTTATTGCATTACAGAAGCAAAGGCGCTTAAATGCATTTAGTCTGCTTTAAAAAATCGTGTTTTTATAAATGCGATTACTTTTTAGCTTAAGTTTTCTGAATCAGTAATGAATTTATCAAAACCACTTATGTACACATATTTGTGTGTACATATTCAGATTTTTCTTTCGTCATATAGCAATTTCGCTTAACTTCACTTAAGCTGTATAAATTTTGACCTTGAAAAAATAAAGCCATTATTTTCAAACAACTTATGTTTACATAAAACTACACAATATATACTTTTTATTTAAACTGGATCGCTTAACGTTACTTAAGGTCCAGTTCATCGCAAATTTCAGTTTCTAGAAAGAGCTTAAGTATAAAAAACTTAAAATCTTCCGATTTTAAAATATTCATCCTTCTTCTCTAATAACCATGTTACCAATATATTAATTCATAAATTATTCGCAGAAATCAAGCAGAGGAAAAATTACACAAAATTGATGATATCTAAAAACTTAAATTTTCGACTTAAGCTTTTCTTCCATATTGCCACAGATATAATGCAAGGATATAAGTGAGTAATGCAAATTAATGTGGGTAATTAAATGGATTCAAATTGAAGGCATTAAAACGACTTAAATTTTCATATGTTTATGACCACATAAACTACCAAAGGGTATACAAATTATTTAAAAAGTAATGCAAATCTTTTACTGGGTAATGCGTATGGTAATTGACAACATTGTGGCGACAATTACAAATAATGCAAGTGGTTTAGTGGTTTATAATCAACTTTGAAGTTTTTGATAATATTTTCCTATAAATTTATAAAAAAATCGAAATCATTCCTAAGTAATGCATGATGTCATGGAGAGTTTGATGATCGCTTATAATTTGTATTTAACAGTGATTGGGAAAGAGGGGGAAAAATATAATAAGTGAGACCTGAACTATTATTTTCAATAATAATTATAGTAATCTTCTTTATACATATGAATGAAAGCTTATAATCTAATTATTCATCTAAAAAAAACTTGTGCAGTTTAGTAGATTAAAACGTGCAATATCTCTAAGTAAATACTTGAATATATTGTTCTATTTACTAGTTTGATATATTGTTTACATTATTTTATATTTACTAGTACGAGATCTATAGGCTTCAACGTTATAATTACTTTTAGCTTATCTCCCTTTTCAAAAGTCCCATAAAAAAAAACTAATTGTTTAGTAACTAATAAATTGACTCTGAATTTTCTGTTTGACAGACATTTTGCACGATCGTGATCTGTACCTACTTTAGGAAAGTCGAATGGGTATCTATCATAAAATCAGTTGGATGATTTTGTTTAAATTTTCTTTTACAGATTTATTTCCTAAACTAATTTATTTATTTGCAAACAAATAAATATACGAAATAGTATAAATATTTAGTATGAAACATAAAACGTTTAGATTGTTAAGGAGATGGCGGAGATGTGTAACAAAACTCGTGTTTAGTTTTAATTGAATAGCGTTTATTTATATTTCTATGTATGTAATTAGAACAAAACACGTAGTATAACTTATTTGCGACATATAAATAAACAAGTCGGAAGATAGCCGATTGAAGAACAAAATGTTTAATTCGATAGATCGTAATTGTCTGTTTAATCGACAAAAGTAAGGCTTACCATTTTTTATAAATAAGTATATATAGAGCTTCTTGACTTATAGGGGAAAAAATAAAGTTCGCCGTACACTATCGAATATAAAGCATTGCTGTAAGGCAGTTTCGAAAAAAAAATTTTTTTAATTTTTTTCGTCGCACATTGGGGTCGATAAAATACATTTTTCGTTATATCTTTGGCATTTATAGTCGGAGCTTGAAGTGTTTTTGTCTCGGGGAGGCCAACATTTTTCTTTAATAGTCATTATTCTCAAGTATCCGGTTCTAGTATTTATCTATCAGACCTCTTTTCCTACCATCCTAATGTACCACCCTAATATCAGAAAATTAAGGCCCTTAAACAAATCTTTAAACTTTTACTAAGGAAGTTTTTCGATTTTTCAAACCGATCTATTAAAAACAAGGAATTTGTTATTTTGCCACACATAGGGATCGCCAAAATAAATTTTTCGTTATAACTTCGCCATTTGCAGTCGGATCTTAAAGTGTAATAGTCATTATTCTGAGGTATCCGGTTCTAGTATTTATATTTGCCAATTTTAATATATGAGTTATATGGAAGGGGTCACGCCCACTTCAGATTTCTGAAAAAACCCTATCCTATTTTAACCACCGATCACACCTTAACATACTGTCATAATTTCAAAAAAAAAAAAATCGGACATCCCGGTCGCCTATATTTGAACTTTTTAATATATGAGTTATATGGGAGGGGTCACGCCCACTTGAGATTTCAGAAAAAAAAACTTTCTTATTTTAACTACCGGTCACACCTTACCATACTGTCAAAATTTCAGAAAAATCGGTTCGCTCGGTCATCTATATTTGTCATTTTTAATATATGAGTTATATGGGAGGGGTCACGCCCACTTGAGATTTCAGAAATAAAACTTGCTTATATTAACCACCGGTCACACCTTACCATACTGTCAAAATTTTAGAAAAATCGGGCAGCTGGGTCATCTCTATTTGTCATTTTTGATATATGAGTTATATGGGAGGGGTTACGCCCACTTGAGATTTCAGAAATAAAACTTGCTTATATTAACCACCGGTCACACCTTACCATACAGTCAAAATTTCATCGGGCTTCATTATCAGCTATATTTGCCAATTTTAATATATGAGTTATATGGGAGGGGTCATCCCCATTTTAGATTTAAAAAAAAATTAGCCTATAGTCACTACCGACCACACCATACTACACATATCTTTCTCTATTTCTCTAATTGGATAATCGTCTCCATTATTTGTTTCCGAATTTAAGTCTAAGCGGTATAATCTCTTATATATGGGATTTTTCAAAACGACCATACAGCAAATCAATGTATCGAAGTGTATAGATAAATTTTTATGTAGCTAGACATCCTTATCCTTCATCTGAACTGTGAACATTGACCACCTCATGGTTTCCCCCGGGGAACTACGTTGACACTAGTTATGAGTTGTCCTATGAGAACGATAAAAATATAGAGCTAGTTACCCACTTCTAGAAAAAACTAAATATTATAGAAATTACTATGAAAGAGCTATTAGGTTAAAAACAGAACCTCCTAATGTTAGAAGAGGACATCCGAATTTTCGATGGAAAGACCAAGTAGAGAAAAATCTTTTAAAGTTTGACCTATGAAATCGGGGAATATGCGTACAAGATTAAGCGCATGGAATTCCAAAGATATGAGCGATCTTTGACCTTAACAGGTTCTAAATTAGAGTTGTTAAATGTCGATACTTTTGACTACTCGATATTACTTAAAACATTTCAAGTATTGATTCAATACTATTCGATACTTTAAGCGCATTTGCTTACCAGGTTGGTTCGGTGGGGAACTGGGTATTATACAAAGACAGTATTTTACCTTTTGTTCTTTTAACTGCGCTTGGATCCGAAAATCACATAGCATTTAATCTTGGATCTAAATATGTAGATATCGTCAAGAAATCATTTAGCTCCAATCCAGAAAATCTTTAATAAATACTACTATTTTTTAGTAAATGTTTTATTGTTTTACATCGTACACCATTTTTTTTATTTTAAGGAGGACTGTAGGCCCCGAATCACTACAATAATTTTTGAAATGGTGGTATTATCTTTTCTTTGCTCATCTAAAACGTTATCTCAGTAAAAGGTCTTAAAAGTAAACATAACTCTTGAAGTATTTTTCATTCTTTCAACGATGACAGTTGAACTGGGCGGTGCAGTATGGCAACGGTTGCCACAAAAATCTTTCTGCTTTTAAACATCCGCTCAAGCATGTTTAAAATCGAATTCCACCTAGTGTGGGTACAATGTTTTTGTTATTATCACAGTTGCATTTAAGTACATTTTATAAAAAAAATACAACCCTAAAAGTATTGCCAACTTAGTCTTGGTTGCCGAGTACTCAAAAGTTAACCCGGTATTAAGTACTCAATACTAAAATATTCAATACTTTTACAACTCTATTCTAAATATAGGCCATTTAAGTAAGTACACATAACTATTCTGTATTTCTTCATTCTTACTTTTCCAGAATTTTGTTTGCCAATTATGTCGATGAGTATGAAATGCAGAGTTGCACTCAGTGAATCTGATGGAGTGGTACAAAGTGAACGCGTGATGCATAGACACCCAGTCTATGTTAGATTTTTGAAGAACCTTATACCCTATAGCATTAGTTTGTCACTACTAGGTACAAGCAGTGAACAATGATAGGTTTCAGTTCCAATGATTCTCAATTGTTCTTGTGCCCCAATATTTATGACAGGTTTCACTGGTGCGATTATCTATCTCCTGGTTAACAGATTTTGTGATTCCCTATATTAATTTGTTGTATTTTCTGCAGAGTCCAGGGTCAAAATTTAATTTTTTTTTCAGTTTAAGGCTTTGTAGATATAAAACAATTATGAAAGCATAACTGGGCAACCTTGACTATTAGATACCACTGAAGTGCAAACATTATAGTCCAAATTAAAGCAAATTTTTAGGTTAGGTTTTCTGAAAACTATCTGGACCGATTCTTACAAATTTAAATTTTGTTCGTGATTAAATAAAACTTGTCTGTGCAGAATTTGATTATCATAACCATTTTAACGGCATATTTATTAGAGTTAGTGACTTATTCCTTAACAACAAGATTACAACAGACAAATAGGCATCACAGGAAGAGATTTTGATCGGTGAACGTTGAATATATATGTATATAGATAGTCGAGTAATTTTATTTTTGTACATTTAACCCTTATACTTTAATCAAAATCTTTTCCACCACTTTTAAGTATATTAAAAACACATCACTAAATTAGCCCTAATCCACCCTCTCATACTAGTCTATTCGATTCCTATCAGTCATTCAATTTCGTTTATCAGTTATAGTTTTATTTCATTTCTCAGTTTTTTTACGATTTCAATACACATTTCACATATAGTGGTCAACAGATAAGACCCATTTTTTATTGGCAAAAAACAAAATCCAAACAAACTTTCATGTATATTAGAGGCAACATATCAAAAGTATATTTAAATTACTATAATTTTGTCTTTTTTTTTCAAATAAGCAGCACTTTTAGTGATGGGAATATTTTTGTTCTGAAAAAAAATGCAACAAAAAAACAGAGAAACCATATTTCTTTGCTAATATACAAACAAACATTTTCAAATGCAAAAAAATGATAATGACAGTACAAATATAAAAAAATACTCGAATATTTACAAAAAAAAAAATAAAACAAAACGCAAAAAAAGTTGATGCTATCAAACTAAAAAGGTAACTATGGATATACCAGGTTTCAGCTACATACATTCATATATACAAAAAAAAAAACTAATACTTATATAGGTACTGTCACACACATCAAGCGTTACACTCGTATATGTATCTATAGATTTATAAATGTATAGATTTGCACGTTGGCATCGCGCAAATAAAGTCACGCGGATCTCAGTATGACCTAAAGCCCACTGTCTACCAGCGTTCTAAGCACGTGTTGTTGCCACACTCAAATGACAATAACAAAAACAACAGCAGAAAAACAACAACAACTACATCTAGTATACTCGTAGATACATATGTTTATTAGGGTGGATCAGGAAATTTGTGGCCTAGTCAGACAATAGTCGTTAAGTCTATAGTCCATTAGACTATAGTCGTTTAGACTATAGTCCATCTGACTATAGTCCATTATACTAAAGTCGTTCAGACTATTGCATTTAGGCCATAGTCGTTTAGACTATAGTCGTTTAGACTATAGTTGTTAAGACTATGGTCGTTTAGACTATAGTCCTTCAGACTATGGTCGTTCAGACTATAGTCGTTCAGACTATAGTCGTTAAGACTATAGTCGTTCGGACTATAGTCGTTTAGATTATAGTCGTTCAGACTATAGTCATTCTGATTGTATTCGTTCAGACTATAGACGTTCAGACTATGGTCGTTTAGACTATAGTCGTTCAGACTATAGTCGTTCAGACTATAGTCTTTCAGACTATAGTCGTTCAGACTATAAGCATTCAGACTATAGTCGTTCAGACTATAGTCTTTTAGACTATAGTCGTTCAGACTATAGTCATTCTGATTGTAGTCGTTCAGACTATTGACCTTCAGACTATGGTCGTTTAGACTAAATATAGTCTTTCAGACTATAGTCGTTTAGACTATAGTCGTTCAGACTATAGTCGTTAAGACTATAGTCGTTCAGACTATAGTCGTTCAGACTATAGTCGTTCAGACTATAGTCGTTCAGACTATAGTCGTTCAGACTATAGTCGTTCAGACTATAGTCGTTCAGACTATAGTCGTTCAGACTATAGTCGTTCAGACTATAGTCGTTCAGACTATAGTCGTTCAGACTATAGTCGTTCAGACTATAGTCGTTCAGTCTATAGACGTTCAGGTCGTTTAGACTATAGTCGTTCAGACTATAGTCGTTCTGATTATAGTCGTTCTGATTATAGTCGTTCAGACTATAGTCGTTCAGACTATAGTCGTTCAGACTATAGTCGTTTAGACTATAGTCGTTCAGACTATAGTCGTTCAGACTATAGTCGTTCAGACTATAGTCGTTCAGACTATAAGCATTCAGACTATAGTCGCTCAGGCAATAGTCGTTCAGACTTTAGTCGTTCAGACTACAGTCATTCAGACTACAGTCATTCAGAATATAGTCGTTCAGATTATAATCGTTAGGCTATAATCATTCAGACTATAGTCGTTCAGAATATAGTCGTTGAGACTATAGTCGTTCAGACTATAGTCGTTCAGACTATGGTCGTTTAGACTGATTATAGTCGCTCAGACTATAGTCGTTTAGACTATAGTCGTTCAGACTATAGTCGTTCAGACTATAGTCGTTCAGACTATAAGCATTCAGATTATAGTCGCTCAGGCAATAGTCGTTCAGACTATAGCCGTTCAGACTACAGTCGTTCAGAATTTGGTCGTTCAGATTATAATCGTTAGGCTATAGTCATTCAGACTATAGTCGTTTAGACTATAGTCGTTTAGACTATAGTCGTTCAGACTATAGTCGTTCAGACTACAGTCGTTCAGACTATAGTCGTTCAGACTATAGTCGTTCAGAATATAGTCGTTGAGACTATAGTCGTTCAGACTATAGTCGTTCAGACTATAGTCGTTCAGACTATAGTCGTTCAGACTATAGTCGTTCAGACTATAGTCGTTCAGACTATAGTCGTTCAGGCAATAGTCGTTCAGACTTTAGTCGTTCAGACTGTAGCCGTTCAGACTACAGTCGTTCAGAATATAGTCGTTTAGATTATAGTCGTTTAGACTATAGTCATTCAGACTATAGTCGTTCAGACTACAGTCGTTGAGACTATAGTCGTTCAGACTATAGTCGTTCAGACTATAGTCGTTCAGGCTATAGTTGTTCAGACTATAGTCGTTCAGACTATAGTCGTTCAGACTATAGTCGTTCAGACTATAGTTGTTCAGACTATAGTAGTTCAGACTATAGTCGTTCAGACTATAGTCGTTCAGACTATAGTCGTTCAGACTATAGGCGTTAAGACTATAGTGGTTCAGTCTATAGTCGTCCAGGCTATAGTCTTTCAGACTATAATCGTTCAGACTATAGTCGCTCAGACTATAGTCCTTCAAACTACAGTCGTTTGGACTATAGTCGTTTAGACTATTGTCTTTTATTCTATAGTCGTTGAGGCTAGATTCTTTCAGACAATAGATGTTTAGAATACCGTCTTTTAGACTATAGTCGTTCGGACTATGGTCATTCAGAGTATAGTCGTTCAGACTATACACGTTTAGACTTTAGTCCTTAAGACTATATTTCTTCAGACTTTGTGAAAGTCTATCTTATAAATTGTTCAGTTTGACCCTCCCTAATGTTCATGCATTTGTTGAATGAATTAGTTTGTAAATAACGTTAGAGCGAACTGTACTGTATGAGTTTACACATACCCGTACACTTAAAGCTTCTCAAACTTAAACATACTCACACAAACTAATGGTTAAATGGTTGGTTACCTGGATAGATGGATGGATGGTCGAATGGTTGACTGGCTAATAATACCTGCGCTTATAAATATAGTCAACCACACGAAATATAAGCCGAAATTCACTCTTGATAATGAACAGTTTTTAAAAGAATGAAGTTTAAGTAGTTCGTGGGAAGCTGGTTGGTAAGTTGAACTATTTGTCAAAAAACTTTGTAATCCAAAGGGTTCCCGAAAGTCATTTAGTGCTAGTAAAACATAGCTTGCCTAATCAGGCTTTGGTATATTAAGAGGACAAAGAAATTACATTTTTGCTCTAGAATTTGGAAGCCAGTCAATAATGTCTACAATATGTTCACCTTAAAGGTAATATCAGTTTTTGAATTAATTTTCATTGATGAAATGATACCTTTATTTTTCTGAAATTTTCTACATATCCACATAAACTTATAAACAAATTTAAATATACCGATACACTTTCATTAAATATAATTGTAAAATATTTGAAATTATGGACTAGAGACATCACTTAGGGGTATGTAAACTCATGTTTAAAAATCTCAAATGATTTTCGTTAAACGTTCTTTTTTTATTTTGGTTCTTGTTAGTTTAAGTGTAAAATTATAATTATTTAAAAAAAAAACAATGTTTGTTTTCATTGCACGCTTAAAAGATTTACAAGATTTATTTCTGTTTGGCCGAATGTTTTCTAGAACTAGGTGCTAGTCTATTTCTAGAAAACACTCGGCCAAACAGAAATAAATAGTTTATATTTCTATTTTTAACTAGATTAAACAAATTTTAAAAACTATTGAGGTTTCTGAGGGCAATACGTATTACAAATCCAAAGCGTAAATTATTTCTGAAATGTTTATTTAGCTTTTAAACTTGTTAATAATATGGCATGATGTGAGTCCCCTATTTTAATTACTGTAATAAATTTTTGTACTTTTATTTACTGAATTGTATTAGCCAGTTACTAAATCATCACAATTTATTTAGTTTGACATATTTTGTGTTTGGAGGGTCAAAATGATGTTTTGGATGAAAATTTACTTTTTTTTTCCGATGTTTGCAAAAATATGCAAATTTTTATTATCTTAGCTTAAAGCTAAGATTCCAGGCTTTTTTGTGTAAAACTATTAACATCCAACTCTGTCCGCCTTAGGATTTAATTGGATTCAAATGCAAGAAATTTTCAAAAATGTATTTTTAAAAATTTAAGAGAAAAAGTTAAAAATTTTTTCGGTTTTTGGTAGAGAATACAAATTTCTACAACTTTGCTAATGATATCTAAAAATTGCCACACAAAATCGCAAACAAAATTATATATAAAAATTTAAATATTTTCAAAATTTGCAATAATATGCAACATTTTGTTAGCTTACTTTAAAGCTAAATTTTTAGACATTTGTTTCTTAAAATATTTTAGTCCAGTTCTGCCCATCTTGAAAGATTGAGTTCCCCAATTAGGCATGTTTAATAAATATTTTATATTAACACCTTTAAATAATAGATTTAATTGCTACTTTCATAATGCAAATGTAATTTCTTATAACCTAAGCAGGTGTTAAAGATAACATTTTAATTTTAAAGTCTAAAGGCAAAGCTTTTTAACAAAGTAAGGTCCGTTTGCATATATTTGCATATTTAGTCTTAAATTAGCAAAGTGCGACATGATGCAAGTAAATCTTATAAATATTTATACCCTTCACCACCATAGGTGGAAAGGGTATTATAAGTTTGTGCTGATGTATGTAACGCATTGAAATATTTGTCTTAGACCCATCTTTTAGTATACCAATGGGCTAAGAATCACTTTCTGAGTCGATTTAGCGATGTCCGTCCGTCCGTCCGCTGTCTGGACCCCCTTGTAAACATTGTAATCAAACTACAGGTCGCAATTCTAAAGATAATTTGATGAAATTTGGCACAGATCATTTTTTTGATAATGGAACCATGGCTATTGAAATTCGTCAAAATCGGTCCATTATTTATGGTACCTCCAATAGGTCCCACTTCCCGGAATTGATATATTGGCCACAAAATCAATATTTTTTCATGAAATATTAAACAAATAGTGCTTATGTAAATCTAAATTACTGTACCAAATTTCGTTGAAATCGGTCCACATTTGACCATAGCTCCCATACAAACTCTTTTATCAAAATTCACTAAAACGCTCCTAAATCCGAAGACAATGAGAATTTTAAGTTTATTTTTTGCATACAAATGTTTTGTGATGACTGTAATCAATTTACCAAATTTCGGGATAATCGGTCCACATTTGACCCTAGCTCTCATATAAGTCCAAATGATGGAAACAGCTTAAATGTATAAGTTTTGAGAATATGTTTGAATGATGGCAAAATTTAGCAAATATTTGTCTTTATACAGGAAAAAGAACACCTTTGACATTAGTGGTGAAGGGTATCGTATGGTCGGGCTTGACCGACTATAGTACTTTCTTACTTGTTTTTAATGATTCCTAATTAGTGAGATATCTGGACCAATTAGTTGCTTATCTAAATTCGAGTATACTTTAAAACTTGAATATTTCTATGACAATATGGAAGAGTAGCTTAAGTCGACATAAGAGAGAATTGGGTTTAGGCGTTGTTTGCATTACAGAAGCAAAGGTGCTTAAATGTGTTTAGTCCGTTTTAAAAAAATCGGGTTTTTGTCAATGTTATGTACGTTTACTTTATAGCTTAAGTTTTTCGAATCAATAATGCATTGATCAAAACAACTTATGTACACATATTTTTGTGTAAATATTCAAATTTTTCTTTTATCATATAACGATTTCGCTTAACTTCACTTAAGCTGTATAAATGTTGACCTTGAAAAACTAAAGTCATTACTTCCAAACAACTAATGTTTACATAAAACTACACAATATATACTTTTTATTTAAACGGAATCGCTTGAAATTACTTAAGGTCCAGTTCAACGCAAATTTCAATTTCGAAAAAGAGCTTAAGTACAAAAAACGTAAAATCTTAGGAATTTAACAACATATTTTTTTTAATAAATCCTTCTTTTCTAATGAACATAAATATTCATAAATTATTCACAGAAATCAAGCAGAAGAAAAATTACACCTAGATATCTTAAAACTTCAATTTTCGACTTAGGCTATTTTTCCATATTGATACAGATTTAATCTTAGGATTTCTCGTTTAACAGAGAATGACGTTGCGTGTTCAAGCCTACTTTGTTAAGAAGATCTTATTCTAATAATTTCTGTTTACAATTAAAATAATGAGGGAAAATAATATAATATATTAATATAAAGGGACTTCTGTAAGCATTTTATATACACACTTGGTGGCCATATAACAATGGACAAAAAAAAGATGGTGTTTTCTCAAAAATTTAAAGAAATTGTCAATGTAGAAAATCATTTGTCATTTGGATAGATATCTTGTCTTCTTAGGTATACCTGATGAGGCTTGGCCAGTTTGAAATGTTATGTTTTATAAACTTACCTTTAGATCAAAATACAATTTTATTTTGTTGTAAAGTATACAAATAAAATGACATCTAAATTAATGCTTACCTGTAAATAAATAGAATGGAAAAATAGATTAGGAAAAAAGCTAAATATGTTAAGCATAAATTTCGTAAAAAAAATGTGTTCTTCATAAATAAATATTAACAAATCGGCTGAAAAAGGGTCTTTTTGAGCACTTCAAATTGATATTTAACTGGTCTTCTCCCTCCCTAAATTGATACCCAATGACTATTTGCTTTTTCTTTATATATGAATCCAAAATTAGATATTTATATGAAATCGCACTATCAATATAAAATAACAGACTTACTAAAATAATCACTCTACCAATTTTTTTGTCATTAAAGAATCGGGTACTAGTACAAAACAAATTGGATCGGCATAAGTCACTAAATGAAAATGCTGATGATAAACATACAGATGGTATGAGTGATATTCTTATAACCTCATAAATATTAAGTATACGTGCTATCCACATCTAAATGACGTTTATGTTAAGGTATTGGAACTTCGTGCCAAACAGCTTCCAGCCAAATAGCCTTCCAAATAAAATAAAACAACAAAGCTCTTAATTTATATAACATGTTTCCAGGATAGAATCAGAATTTGATGAAAACAATCTCTAAGAATCCTCCAAAAGACCTACTAAAAAGAAAGAATCTTCTAGCTTCAATCTGTGGCTTCAGTCAAGCAAGTATTGTGTTAATAACATCTTACTAAAGTAACCCCGTTTTCAAATTCCTGATAAAGTCTTTATTATTTAAACTTTTCCAATAGCCTAACAAAAATAGAAAACAATAATATCGCATTAATTGTGTTAATTTCAAAGAAATCTACTTATATTCTAATATCTTTAAACACAAAGCAACAACATGTTTCTTTCACTTACATACTCGTACATTTCACATTGTCCTTCTATACCCTAACATATGTATGTATGTATGACTGCAGCTGAGTCTAACAATTTCATTGTAATCATTGGTTATTTGAAGCGTACGGATCCATGAATGTCCTAAACACAAATCACATGTTTTAATCATATACGCACGTTTTTATCATTGAACTAACATCATTATTTTCTTCATGATTAACTTACATTTTTAGCAGCATCACTCATCACCAACAGAGGTATCGTCAGAAGAAACAATTGTTAAATATTTATGAAAAGAAGGCAGGTAAAAGGTGAAATGAAAGAGTTTTTTAGAGGAATAAAAAACACACCCTAAAACAAATATTTGCTTTAAAAGAAAAACTGGGAGCCATTTTTAAGAAAATAAAAGGAAAGTAAAGATTTTTTTATTTTATAGTAATTCAGGATATCCATATATATAGTCATTAAGGCACAATAGTATAAACGATTATAGCCTAAACGACTAAAGTCTAAAAGACTATAGTAAAAACGACTATAGTCAAAACAACTACAATCAAACCGACTATAGTCAAAACGACTATAGTTAAATCGTCTATAGACAAATCGACTATAATCAAAACAACTATAGTCAAACAACTATAGTCAAAACGACTTTAGTCAAAACGATTATAGTCAAAATGACTATAGCCAAAATGACTGTAGTCAAAACGACTATAGTCAAAACGACTATAGTCAAAACGACTATAGTCAAAACGACTATAGTCAAAACGACTATAGTCAAAACGACTATAGTCAAAACGACTATAGTCAAAACGACTATAGTCAAAACGACTATAGTCAAAACGACTATAGTCAAAACGATTATAGTCAAAACGACTATAGTCAAAACGACTATAGTCAAAACGACTATAGTCAAAACGACTATAGTCAAAACGACTATAGTCAAAACGACTATAGTCAAAACGACTATAGTCAAAACGACTATAGTCAAAACGACTATAGTCAAAACGACTATAGTCAAAACGACTATAGTCAAAACGATTATAGTCAAAACGACTATAGTCAAAAAGACTATAGTCAAAACGACTATAGTCAAAACGACTTAAGTTAATATGACCATAGTCAAAATGACTATCGCCAAAACGACTATAGTCAAAGCGATTATTGTCAAAATGTTTATAGTCAAAATGACTATAGTCAAAATGACTATAGTCAAAATGACTATAGTCAAAATCACTATAGTCAAAATGACCATACTCAAAACGACTATAGTCAAAACAACTATAGTAAAAACGACTATAGTCAAAACGACTATAGCCAAAACGACTATAAACAAAACGACTATAATCAACACTACTATAGTCAAAACGATTATAGTCAAAACGACTTTAAACAAAATGATTTTAGTTAAAACGACTATAGTCAAAACGACTTTAGTCAAAACGACTATAGTCAAAACGATTATAGTCAATATGACTATAGACAAAACGACTATAGACAAAACGACTATAGTCAAAACGATTATAATCAATATGACTATAGTCAAAACGACTATAGTCAAAACGATTATAGTCAATATGACTATAGTCAAAACGACTATAAACAAAACGACTACTGTCGTCCAAACGACTATAGTCTAAGCGACTATAGTCTAAACGACTATAGTCTAAATGACTATAGTCTAAACGACTATAGTCTAAATGACTATAGTCTAAACGACTATAGTCTAAACGACTATAGTCTAAACGACTATAGTCTAAACGACTATAGTCTAAACGACTATAGTCTAAACGACTATAGTCTAAAGGACTATAGTCAAAACGACTATAGTCTAAGCGACCATAGTCTAAATGACTATAGTCTAAACGACTATAGTCTAAACGACTATAGTCTAAACGACTATAGTCTAAACGACTATAGTCTAAACGACTATAGTCTAAACGACTATAGTCTAAACGACTTTAGTCTAAACGACTATAGTCTAAACGACTATAGTCTAAACGACTATAGTCTAAGCGACTATAGTCTAAACGACTATAGTATAAACGACTATAGTCTAAACGACTATAGTCTAAACGACTATAGTCTAAACGACTAAAGTCTAAACGACTATAGTCTAAACGACTATAGTCGAAACGACTATAGTCTAAACGACTAAAGTCTAAACGACTAAAGTCTAAACGACTAAAGTCTAAATGACTAAAGTCTAAACGACAATAGTCTAAACGAATATAGTTTTAAAGACTATAGTCTAAACGACTTTAATCTAATAGACTACAGTCTAATCTATTATGGTCTAAACTGTAATAGTCTAAACGACTATGGTCTAAAGGACTTTAGTCCAAACGGCTATAGTCTAAACGACTTTAGTCTAAACGACTATGGTCTAAAGGACTTTAGTCCAAACGACTATAGTCTAAACGACTATAGTCTAAACGACTATAGTCTAAACGACTATAGTCAAAACGACTATAGTCTAAGCGACCATAGTCTAAACGACTATAGTCTAAACGACTAAAGTCTAAACGACTATAGCTAAAACGACTATAGTCTAAATGACTATTGTCTAAACGACTAAAGTCTAAACGACTATAGTCAAAACGACTATAGTCAAAACGATTATAGTCAAAACGACTATAGTCAAAACGACTATAGTCAAAACGACTATAGTCAAAACGACTATAGTCAAAACGACTATAGTCAAAACGACTATAGTCAAAACGACTATAGTCAAAACGACTATAGTCAAAACGACTATAGTCAAAACGACTATAGTCAAAACGATTATAGTCAAAACGACTATAGTCAAAAAGACTATAGTCAAAACGACTATAGTCAAAACGACTTAAGTTAATATGACCATAGTCAAAATGACTATCGCCAAAACGACTATAGTCAAAGCGATTATTGTCAAAATGTTTATAGTCAAAATGACTATAGTCAAAATGACTATAGTCAAAATGACTATAGTCAAAATCACTATAGTCAAAATGACCATACTCAAAACGACTATAGTCAAAACAACTATAGTAAAAACGACTATAGTCAAAACGACTATAGCCAAAACGACTATAAACAAAACGACTATAATCAACACTACTATAGTCAAAACGATTATAGTCAAAACGACTTTAAACAAAATGATTTTAGTTAAAACGACTATAGTCAAAACGACTTTAGTCAAAACGACTATAGTCAAAACGATTATAGTCAATATGACTATAGACAAAACGACTATAGACAAAACGACTATAGTCAAAACGATTATAATCAATATGACTATAGTCAAAACGACTATAGTCAAAACGATTATAGTCAATATGACTATAGTCAAAACGACTATAAACAAAACGACTACTGTCGTCCAAACGACTATAGTCTAAGCGACTATAGTCTAAACGACTATAGTCTAAATGACTATAGTCTAAACGACTATAGTCTAAATGACTATAGTCTAAACGACTATAGTCTAAACGACTATAGTCTAAACGACTATAGTCTAAACGACTATAGTCTAAACGACTATAGTCTAAACGACTATAGTCTAAACGACTATATTCTAAACGACTATAGTTTAAACCACTATAGTCTAAAGGACTATAGTCTAAACGACTATAGTCTAAACGACTATAGTCTAAACGACTATAGTCTAAACGACTATAGTCTAAACGACTATAGTCTAAACGACTATAGTCTAAACGACTATAGTCTAAACGACTATAGTCTAAACGACTATAGTCTAAAGGACTATAGTCAAAACGACTATAGTCTAAGCGACCATAGTCTAAATGACTATAGTCTAAACGACTATAGTCTAAACGACTATAGTCTAAACGACTATAGTCTAAACGACTATAGTCTAAACGACTATAGTCTAAACGACTTTAGTCTAAACGACTATAGTCTAAACGACTATAGTCTAAACGACTATAGTCTAAGCGACTATAGTCTAAACGACTATAGTATAAACGACTATAGTCTAAACGACTATAGTCTAAACGACTATAGTCTAAACGACTAAAGTCTAAACGACTATAGTCTAAACGACTATAGTCGAAACGACTATAGTCTAAACGACTAAAGTCTAAACGACTAAAGTCTAAACGACTAAAGTCTAAATGACTAAAGTCTAAACGACAATAGTCTAAACGAATATAGTTTTAAAGACTATAGTCTAAACGACTTTAATCTAATAGACTACAGTCTAATCTATTATGGTCTAAACTGTAATAGTCTAAACGACTATGGTCTAAAGGACTTTAGTCCAAACGGCTATAGTCTAAACGACTTTAGTCTAAACGACTATGGTCTAAAGGACTTTAGTCCAAACGACTATAGTCTAAACGACTATAGTCTAAACGACTATAGTCTAAACGACTATAGTCAAAACGACTATAGTCTAAGCGACCATAGTCTAAACGACTATAGTCTAAACGACTAAAGTCTAAACGACTATAGCTAAAACGACTATAGTCTAAATGACTATTGTCTAAACGACTAAAGTCTAAACGACTATAGTCAAAACGACTATAGTCAAAACGATTATAGTCAAAACGACTATAGTCAAAACGACTATAGTCAAAACGACTATAGTCAAAACGACTATAGTCAAAACGACTATAGTCAAAACGACTATAGTCAAAACGACTATAGTCAAAACGACTATAGTCAAAACGACTATAGTCAAAACGACTATAGTCAAAACGATTATAGTCAAAACGACTATAGTCAAAAAGACTATAGTCAAAACGACTATAGTCAAAACGACTTAAGTTAATATGACCATAGTCAAAATGACTATCGCCAAAACGACTATAGTCAAAGCGAATATTGTCAAAATGTTTATAGTCAAAATGACTATAGTCAAAATGACTATAGTCAAAATGACTATAGTCAAAATCACTATAGTCAAAATGACCATACTCAAAACGACTATAGTCAAAACAACTATAGTAAAAACGACTATAGTCAAAGCGACTATAGCCAAAACGACTATAAACAAAACGACTATAATCAACACTACTATAGTCAAAACGATTATAGTCAAAACGACTTTAAACAAAATGATTTTAGTTAAAACGACTATAGTCAAAACGACTTTAGTCAAAACGACTATAGTCAAAACGATTATAGTCAATATGACTATAGACAAAACGACTATAGACAAAACGACTATAGTCAAAACGATTATAATCAATATGACTATAGTCAAAACGACTATAGTCAAAACGATTATAGTCAATATGACTATAGTCAAAACGACTATAAACAAAACGACTACTGTCGTCCAAACGACTATAGTCTAAGCGACTATAGTCTAAACGACTATAGTCTAAATGACTATAGTCTAAACGACTATAGTCTAAATGACTATAGTCTAAACGACTATAGTCTAAACGACTATAGTCTAAACGACTATAGTCTAAACGACTATAGTCTAAACGACTATAGTCTAAACGACTATAGTCTAAACGACTATATTCTAAACGACTATAGTTTAAACCACTATAGTCTAAAGGACTATAGTCTAAACGACTATAGTCTAAACGACTATAGTCTAAACGACTATAGTCTAAACGACTATAGTCTAAACGACTATAGTCTAAACGACTATAGTCTAAACGACTATAGTCTAAAGGACTATAGTCAAAACGACTATAGTCTAAGCGACCATAGTCTAAATGACTATAGTCTAAACGACTATAGTCTAAACGACTATAGTCTAAACGACTATAGTCTAAACGACTATAGTCTAAACGACTATAGTCTAAACGACTATAGTCTAAACGACTTTAGTCTAAACGACTATAGTCTAAACGACTATAGTCTAAACGACTATAGTCTAAGCGACTATAGTCTAAACGACTATAGTATAAACGACTATAGTCTAAACGACTATAGTCTAAACGACTATAGTCTAAACGACTAAAGTCTAAACGACTATAGTCTAAACGACTATAGTCGAAACGACTATAGTCTAAACGACTAAAGTCTAAACGACTAAAGTCTAAACGACTAAAGTCTAAATGACTAAAGTCTAAACGACAATAGTCTAAACGAATATAGTTTTAAAGACTATAGTCTAAACGACTTTAATCTAATAGACTACAGTCTAATCTATTATGGTCTAAACTGTAATAGTCTAAACGACTATGGTCTAAAGGACTTTAGTCCAAACGGCTATAGTCTAAACGACTTTAGTCTAAACGACTATGGTCTAAAGGACTTTAGTCCAAACGACTATAGTCTAAACGACTATAGTCTAAACGACTATAGTCTAAACGACTATAGTCAAAACGACTATAGTCTAAGCGACCATAGTCTAAACGACTATAGTCTAAACGACTAAAGTCTAAACGACTATAGCTAAAACGACTATAGTCTAAATGACTATTGTCTAAACGACTAAAGTCTAAACGACTATAGTCTAAACGACTATAGTCTTAAAGACTATAGTCTAAACGACTTTAATCTAATAGACTACAGTCTAATCGACAATAGTATAAACTGTTATAGTCTAAACGACTATAGTCTTAACGACTATAGTCATACATAGGTTCAGGTAAATAATATGACAATAGATTACTTCGGTACACATTCACCTGAGATGTCGTCACAAGCTCAGTTTGTTGAATCCAACAAACTGACAGCAGCGTATCTCAAGCAAATAGCAGCAAAAAGAATAAGAACAAGAAACTTATACTAGTCATAATTCTAAAAGATCTAACGTCAAAATGCTGTCAACGTACTCAGATAAGGCGACTGCAAGCCAATAGATACAAACGTCAATGAAGCCTGCGCTAGCGTCGACAGCAAATAGCGACGTCGGCGTAATGTGGGGTATTTTGAGGTGCTGCACACGAGTAATTTGTACTGCTGTTGTTGTTATTGTTTTGTTTGTGTTTAGTTTGAGTATTTGTTTTTATTTGACTTTTTTTTTGTTGTTCTTATCACGTTTGAAAAACACGTGCTTTTGTTGTTCAAAACGAGAGTTTGATTGTGGAGGAATAAAATGAAAATAACAAAAACCAAATAGAGAAAAAAAGTACAAAAAGAAAAACGAATAGCGATTTGTAAACGACGAACTGTATACGAAGGTTTATATCTAAGTGCTCTCTATGGCAAATACCAATACTCGTACCATCTACATTAGAACAACAACAGCTAGAATATCAACCTCATCATCGTTAAGAAATTGTTGTATCTGAGTCTAGAGGGGGTATGAGTTCGAGTAGATGACATCTATTGGATGACTTGCCATATGTGAATAAGTAACTGTTGTATGCACTTTTAGTCTAATTTACAAACCGTCTGACTAATTGTCGATCAGTTCAGACGTCCGTTTGTGTTCGCTGGGTAATTGTTGATATATGATTGGAAAAATTATATGTTTGAGATGATGTTATTTTTTGAGCTACATACATCTGGAGGCTGATGACTATAAATTCAAATTGTAAATTAAGAATAAAATACAGTGCCTAAAAAATTAAATAATTAAGGAGGTAAGTATGACCCAAGGTATTTTTTGGGCCTGAAGATTTTTTTTATAATTTAGAAAGTAAGTATGTCCCAATGTATTAAATTTTAAAATACTTAAAAAGTTTTTCTGTAGTGTATTGCACTAAGATCCCAATTAATTACAATTATTTATTATTGTAATAAATAGTTTTTTGATAAAACCAAAAAATGTTGGTGGGGAAACCTTTCCTCGGAATTTTCGAATAACAAAGCAACACTGTTTGTATTACCCAAATTTTAAAACACCCAGAAGATACTTCCGTCCTACAAAATGCTTGTTGGGTAAGCCCACATTATACTTGCATACATGAAAGTTTACTCATATGTCGTAAAGGTATGTTTGGGGAAAAAACCCACTTTAGTGATCCCTCATTACATTTGTTTGAACCCTCGAGTCTCTCAGAATATTTGCCGCCTGTTTTGGGTGAATTAACGTGGACATTTGAAACCTAGTCAAATGTTTGCAAATATTTTGTGGTTTTATATTTCCAAATAGAAAAAAAAACTGGATAATTTTAGCTCATATGATTATTTAAATTATAAATTCTTGTTTGGAAAGGGAATTTTTTGAAATTTATTTATACTTCATTGGAATTACAATTTAAGTTAATGCGTTTTTTTTTATCAGATTCTTCCAAATTTGAAAGGCACTTTATTACAAATTTTCTATTAAAAACATGAATTGTATGATACAAAAAATTTCTTTATTCAAAAATTATTTCCAAGAAGGTTTCTATTAAAATCTGTAACTAAAAAAAAATCCAAATTTTTATATAGAAATTTTTTCTTTTAAAATATTTATATAAAAAATTTTGTATAAAAGTGTTGATATCAAAACAAAATTTCTATACTTATTTTTAATCGAAAATTTTTTTAAAAATTTTTAAAATAAACATTTTGTATAAAAATTTTGATAACAAAAAAAATTTCTATACATATTTTTTATTAAAAAATTTTGTAAAATTTTAGTGACAACATATAAATGTCGACGCCCAGTTGAGATTTGGTTTAAGTGCAAAGTAAGAATAGGGATACAAAAACGTAAAGGAAAAAATTAAGGTGTATAAGTTTGTCTAACTAAGTCGATTATATGTTCATCAGTGAAAAAGTAAATAAGTTTTTAGTGTCAACTTAATTCTCGTTTTCAATTTCGCTTAAGTGTTCAGTTAAATAGATTATCTTAACTACTGACATTCAACAGTGGGTGTTACGGTGTGTTGACAAAGTCCATAGCAGGAAAGAAAATGCAGCATTCCACATTGCTAAGTGTCATATAGTTTTTTTTTTATTTAAAAAAAATTTATAAAAATTTTCTAAAACAATTTTTGTATAAAAAAAAAAATTTTATGAAAATTTGTATGTAAAAAATTTACTACAAAAATTAAAAAATATACAAAATTTCTTTAAATTCTGTAAAAATTGTTATATCAAAAAACGTTCTTTAAAAGTTTTTATATTAGAAAAATTTCTATAACAATTTTTATCAGGGACCGAAAATAACTGTTATTTTTGAATTTTTGATTAAAAAAAGCAACCGCAAAAAAAATGCCGGAGAATAAAACCAATTATACCATTTTGATAATCTTGGACAAAATTTTCATAAAATGCGATGATTTTTAAAAATCTGATTTTTATTTTTTAGAAAAAAAAAATAACACTTATTTTTTCATTTAAAAAATAACAGTTATTTTTGACTTTTATTTTTTCAAGCAAAAATAAAAGTTGTTTTAACTTTTATTTTTTCAAGCAAAACTAACAGTTAATTTTCATTTTTATTATTTTGATCATGAATAAAAAATAAAAGTCAAAAAATAACTTTTATTTTCTGTCTTTTACGATAAAAGTTATAACAGTTACGGTACCTGATTTTTATATAAAAAATGTTCTATAAAAATGTTTATGTCAAAAAATGACAACCAAATTTATAAAAAATGTTATATTCAAAAATTTTTTATAACAAATTTTATATCAACAAATTTTCTATAAACATTTTCTATAAAAATGTTTATGTTAAAAACTTTTCTATAAAAATGTTTATATCAAAAAATTTTCTATACAATTTTTTTATCAAAATATTTTCTATAACATATTTTAAACCAAAAAAATTTCTATAAAAACATTTATATTAAAAAAAATTTTCTATAAAATTTTTTTATATGAAAGCATTTTTTATTAAAAATAGTTTATAAAAATTTTCTATAAAATTTTTGTATAATTTTTGTATCAAAAAATTTTTTAATCAAAAGATTTTCTATTAAAATTTTTTATAAAAAAAATTTCATATCAAAAAAATGTTTATATCAAAAAATTTTCTATCTTAGAATTTTTTTGGAAAAAAAAAAACTTTCTAAAAAAATCTTTTTATCAAAGTATTTGCCATAAAAATTTTTATATCAAAAATTTTTTTAAGAAAATTTTTACATTAAAAATTTTTATATTAAAAATTTTTCTATATAAATTTGTATGACAAAAAATGTTCTATCAAATGCGAATACTCTTCTTTTTGAAAAAAATTTTCTATAAAAATCTTTACATGAAAAAATTGTTTATAAAAATGTTTATACTAAAAATTGTTTCTATCAAAAATTTTCTATACAATTTTTTTATAACTTATATCGAACAACTTTTGTATTAAAAAATGTTTTAAAAAAAGTTTATGTCAAAAACTTTTATATACAATTTTTTATATAAAAAAAATTTATATAAAAACAAGTAAGAAAGTGCTATTAGTCGGTCAAGCCCGACCATTAGATACCCTTCACCACTAAGGTCAAAGGTGTTTTTTTAGTGTATAAAGACAATTATTTGCTAAATTTTACCATATCATACAAACATATTCTAAAAACTGTTACATCTAAGCTGTTTCTGCCATTTGGACTTATATGAGAGATAGGGTCAAATTTGAACCGATTATCTCGAAATTTGGCAAATTAATTACAGTTGTCATGAAAATTATCTACGCAAGAAAAAAACTTAAAATTCTCATTATCTTCGGATTTACGAGCGTTTTAGTGAATTTTGTCTCATTTAGTGCATTTTGAGAAAAGAGTTTGTATGGGAGCTATGGTCAAATGTGGGCCGATTTCAACGAAATCTGATACAGTAATTTAAGTGTACATAAGCAGTATTTGTTTTAAATTTCATGAAAAAATATTGATATTTGTGGCCAATATATCAATTCCGGAAAGTGGGACCTATGGGAGGTACCATAAATAATGGACCGATTTTGACCAATTTCAATAGCCATGGTCCCATTTAAAAAAAAATGATGTGCCAATGTGCCAAATTTCATCAAATTATCTTTAGAATTGCGACCTGTAGTTTGATTACAAGGTTTACATGGGGATCCAGCCAGCCAGCCAGCCAGCCAGACGGACGGACGGACATCGCTAAATCGACTCAGAAAGTGATTCTAAGATTATTGGTATACTCAAATGTGGGTCTAAGACAATTATTTCTTTGCGTTACATACATCAGCACAAACTTATAATACCCTTTCCACCTATGGTGGTGAAGGGTATAAAAATTTGATATATAAAAGTTCTACATAAGCACTAGGCAGCATATAAAATTTCGAAATCGGTTCACATTTAGTCATAGCCCCCATAAAAAAAAAACACTTATGGAAATAGCCTAAATTCTACCTGAAATATACTTAAATGCCAATAAATAATGAACTATAATATCTAGGACCACTAAATTTAGAACAAGGAAGTTTTATGTCAATGCCTGTCAGTGTGGAAAATTTTGTCACAATCGATCACCATTTGACCATAGCTCCCATATAAAAAACTTATGAAAAGACAAAAATACCAAAAAAAAAAAAAAAAAATGAAAGTGCAATAGCTCCTTAACTTAAAGAGCTAGAGGGACAAAATTTTACAAAAGTATTTTCAATATGTTAAAAAAGTTGTGTATTTAAAATGGGCAAAATCGGTTCACATTAAGTTAGAGCACTCATATAACCCCCGCCCCGGGAATCACATTAATGCTGATAAAATTATATTATATTATATATTTTTATTTAATATTTTTTATATGACAACTTAATTTATAACAGAGAAGTTTTTTGCAACCATTGGTCAGTATTGAGGCCCTATGCTCGGCTGGGAGTTAGGTGTAGCAGATGGTCAGTATATCAAATTTTATAGGAATCGGTTCAAATTTGACAATAGCTTTCATATTAAAACCACTAACGGAAACCACTAAAATGCCACAAAGGAAAGTTAAAATTTTAAATTATGAAAATGACAGCTATGGCCACTACACTTTGTATAAATGGGCTTTACAAAAATACCAGCCAATATATAAAATTTTTCTGAACAGAATAAATAAACAATATTCAAATTTATAAAAATTCCATCATTTGTTAGAAGCAGGCAGAAATCATAATGATATGAGTAGATGGTAAGAGACCACAGAAAAAGCAATAGCCATTTATTTATGGCTCAAGATCTTCAGTTATAAAATAATTTTATCAATGAATTGAAATTGTTTATAGTAAAAATATTCATAAAGACATTTCAAAAACAATTTGTATCATAAATAGTTTGCAGTATTGACTATTAGTTCATTAAATGCTAAAACTGTAGCTATAAAATATAATTTTAATTAAAAATACAGAAATGAGGACACGTCTAAGATTAAATATCA